>JAKUCM010004964.1:0-26438 GCA_023374145.1 Lepidium sativum
AATTGACATTATTACCCCTTCGTCTCCGTCTAACTTGGTGGCTAGTTTGGTAATTACATAAGTACATAATGTAAAATTTGGATAGCGCGTGGCGGTACAACAGCGAGATTCGCGCGTCGGTAGCCGCCAGGAGAATCCTTTCTTACGATCAATGAGAGATCCCAATAAATGTTAGTATTACTCTAATTTCTAGGGTTTGCTTGATTCTCTCTCGCGTTCAGATAAAATCCTTTGTCAAAAATTCCAACTTTTAATTTTCTGTTTCTTTGATTTCTTTGGCGGGTTTTCCAAATTTAACTTAATTCGAGATTATTCTTGAAGAAAAGGTTCGTCTTTGAATGGTGGAAATGAGTAAATCGGGAGGTATTAGACCGGAGTCTGAATTGGCGGCGAAGTGTCGAGACGAGTTTCCGGTGAAATTGGAGATCATAGAAGATGATTTAGAAGAAGAGCATGGTCCTATCAACAAACGATCTAAGGTTTGTTCTTTCTCTTATTTCAGATTAGCTGATATGTTTTGTTTCTGCGACTATTTGATACCAAAGCGTAGTCTTTAAGCCTCTGGATAGAAAAAAAAATTATAAGGCACGATGTTTTTAATTTATGTTGATATCTCGTTTAGCTTGTTTTACGATAATCTTGTGATTAGTTTGTTGCAATTAATTTTTGGAATGGATATATATCTGATTTTTTATTTATTTTTATCTTGCATTGAATTAGTTATGGAGCTCTGGGACAAGCTCATCACCAATGGCACCAGCCAAGTATAACCCGCTTGATGAGCCAAGTCCTCTTGGACTGAGTCTCAGGAAAAGTCCATCTTTGTTGGATTTGATTCAGATGAGGCTAACACAAAGTGGTGACTCGAAAGCTGGCTCTGCTGTTAAGAAAGAAAGCAAAAGTATTACTGCTTTACCAGTTGGAGCGACTTTGGCGCCAGGAAGTATTGAGAAGCTGAAAGCTTCCAACTTTCCTGCTTCGCTTTTGAAGATCGGGCAGTGGGAGGTGAGCCCTAAGCAATATTTTGTTTTGATATATATATATATATATATATGTGTCATGGTGCTATCAGAATCTGACATGACACTGTTTCTGTTTATTTCGGTAGTATAAGTCGAGGTATGAAGGTGATTTGGTGGCAAAGTGTTACTTTGCAAAACACAAACTTGTTTGGGAAGTGTTGGAACATGGTCTTAAGAGTAAAATCGAAATCCAATGGTCAGATATTATGGCTTTAAAGGCAAATTGTCCTGAAGATGGACCTGGAACATTGACTCTTGTGGTATATAATATTCACTCTCCTTTTCTATTTGTCTTTCTAACCTATGCTCTTGTGCAACTCTAATCACTGGTCTTATGTTTAGCTTGCTAGGCAGCCCTTATTTTTCCGGGAAACAAACCCACAGCCTAGAAAACATACATTATGGCAGGCGACATCAGATTTTACTGATGGCCAAGCCAGCATGAACAGGTCAGATACGTGTTTTCTCTGCACTTAGGAGTAAAGGTTTCATGTAATCGAAAACTAGCATTTTGTGTCTGAATAAAAAGTTTATGTCCTAACTTCAGTTAACGATAGTCTCCCTGTGATCTGTTAGGCAGCATTTTCTGCAATGTGCTCAAGGGATAATGAACAAACATTTTGAGAAGCTCGTTCAATGTGATCATCGCCTGTTCCATTTAAGCCGACAGCCGGAGATAACTATGGACTCTCCCTTCTTTGATGCACGGCAATCTATTTTTGAGGATCCAAGTGAATCTAGAGGGCATCCTTTTGGCAATTTGAATCTTAGCACAGGTCCTTCAATCTCTGGGACTCAGAATTTAGCATCTCCTGTTGGGGCTCAGTCGTCATCTGAACATATGTATCTGTCTCACGAAGCACCATCGCCTAGCTCAGGTATTGTTATAACTTTCCATCCTGGTTACTTACATAGCTCCTTGTTATAACTTTTCCATTTCATTTCTGTTGAGCCAAACTGATTGTGGGTATTCTTTACCGGCTTGTGTTCGTCATTCATATCTAGTGATAGATGCTCGCTCAAATGAAGGAATTGGGAGTGCTGAAGCAGTCAGTTCAAGAAACCGAACAGAGTGTGGTCACACTGAAGCACCTGGACTACATCAATCTATTTCACTGAGCGATTTCCTTGCAGTTCTCTGTGATACTAAAATCCCTACGGAATCGGGTCAGGTTGAAGGTGTAGCTGGACTACACCAATCTATGTCAGTGAGTGATTTTGTTGCGCTATTATCTGATTCAAGGAGCATAAGCGATTCAAGTCAGATAAAAGTTCCTGGACTACACCAATCTATGTCTGTGAGTGATTTTGTTGGACTTCTCTCTGATTCTGCTGGTGGAAATGATCTGGAAAATATGGAGAAATTTGAGATCATGAAACAGCAGTTACTAAGTGATAATATCCAATTCGATGCACCAGATGAAAAGTCTCTCATGCCAAGGGTTAACTCTTTATTCAACCTCTTGTACAAGGATCCCAACGTCGCTGCAAACTCACAGCTAAGTTCTGAAATCTCGGTTGGATTGAAGTCTGAAACCGATGATCTGAAGGGAATTGTATCTGAAAACAACATCAACAACAGCAGCAACAGAGTTTTTGATCCTGCTTCCAGCAGCAAACCACAGGGTATGTTGAGGAAAGACTCATTCGGCGATTTGCTATTACACCTTCCCCGGATCACATCCTTGCCAAAGTTCTTGTCCAACATTTCAGAAGAAGATGGTGATGCATATAATAGATGATTTATAGATTCCGCCTTTCTATTATGGATTTGGCAAGTATAGGAACCTGGACTAGTAGCTTTTCTGTTTTTTCTTGTAAATCAAAATTCTCTCTTTGTAACTACAACCCTCACAGGGAGTTGAGAACATGTTTTGATGATTAATTTCTGTAGATTGTCTTCAATATAAAACAAAGTTTGGAGAGATGTATGTATTCCATTAATTTCTACTTTTACCATCTTTCTTAATATTAATTTTGTTCTTTATTACATCATTTAAAAAGAGGCAGAGTATGTACAAGGATAAGATGATTAAACTAAGATAAGATCAGTGATTATTAGCTGTACAGAAAGAAGAAAGATATTAAAAGAAAAAATGAACTCCAACACCCACAAATCATATAAGGGGCTTTCTGGTTATAGGTAGTTGTTATTTGAATTGAAAGTATTTACAATTTTTTTTCTTTTTTTGAGGGGGAGGAGTTTCTTCCATCACTTCTATCTGCCTTAAGAACAAGCAAAAGGATCAGGAAGCTTGTTGATGAATAGCAGTGTCAGGAAGCATTGCTATTGTCACTATGAAGTATTCACATCCTGAAGGAAGACCATAAGGGTTTGATGTCGTTGCTGAAGATGATGTTGACATTGAACTTGATGCCAGAGTTCTCGAGCCCAGATCTGAGCCAAGATGATCTGTCTTACCCGCCTTGGGAGATGCAGAAGCTGAAAGCGATGATCGCAGTTTCACTATTTGGCGCTCAATGTGGACAATCTGTCCAACAATATATGCAGGCTGATTTGGGAGGTGATCGGTAAATAATGCCTCGGATTCAGAGGACAAGTAGTAATTTGGGCAGTTCCTGTTGATTGCCTCGTAATGTCCAGCTTCGTTGAGCACAAATGCTGCTATCTCATGGACTTCAAGACGGCCAAATGATATCTTTTCCTTATTCGCCTGTCACCACAAGTTCACCAATTTTCTCATTCAATACCGAGAACTGACCATATTACAAATGTGCAGCAAAAAGAGAAAGAACGATTGAGATGCAACCTGACTATGAAATAACAGATCGCATTTGCTGAAAGAATAATGACTGTTACTAGAGATAAGGTAACTACCTGCTTCCCAAGTTGGTGCTTAGTGTACAATGTTTTCACTAGCTCTTTCTTTTCCTCCAAATCCTTTTTTGTCTGTTCTCTTTTAGCTTCAAGATTTTGGCACTTCTCCAGTAATTCCTCTCGG
Organism: Lepidium sativum; assembly: GCA_023374145.1. Lineage (NCBI taxonomy): Eukaryota > Viridiplantae > Streptophyta > Magnoliopsida > Brassicales > Brassicaceae > Lepidium > Lepidium sativum. The sequence goes on from JAKUCM010004964.1 coordinate 3,986, forward strand.
TGTTTGGAGAGGAAGCTAACTTTGTCTGCCAGGACTCGGATGCATTTCCGGAACTCAGCAGTACCATCATCTTCATTGTCAATAACGGAGCTGTGAAATTCCCAAGTACGAGAAATGCAAATTCAAAGAAACATTGTCAACAAGATCTTGAACTGTGGGATAGGTACAGCCATATAACCAAAGAGAGAAAGGACTTAAGGTTATCTTTTTGAGAAGCAGTACAGACGGGAACTTACTTAGCTAAAGCTTGAGCCAAAATTCGCAAGGAGTCAGCAAAATCAGCAACCCCACCACCAGCACAGACAGAGCTCCGGAATCGTTCAAAGAGACCTCGCATCTTCACAGCTGATGCACGAAGTGCATTATACTGAGAAGCTCTACTATCAGCAGCACAAAGATGGGTCTGGGCTTCTTCTCTTGCTTCATGTAAGCAGTTTTCTAAATGCGCACAATTCATCTACAACCAAGATAGCAATATATAACACATGAAAAGAATGATTTAGGGGGAAATGTTCAAGGTACAGAAGCTATCTGGTGACAAAGAATAGCAAATCCATGCTTACTGTATCTCTAGAATTTTCTAGATGAAATGTCTGCCAAATCACAAACAGAAAAAATATTTCACAATCTTTCTAGGGTATATATTATTACTTAGATAATGAAGAACTCCCACAATTTAAATGATTGGTCAAACCGGAGTAAATGAAAAACTCATGAAAGCAAGAGCATCCTGGACTTGGTTGGTTTCAACAGGTTTGGGCATTACGCAAGAGCATCATGGGTCCTGGAACTGGTTGGTTTCAATAGGTTTGGGCATTACGCAAGAGCATCCTGAACTTTCCTAGTCCAGATGATTAGCAACACTACCGTTGAAGATCACAGACAATAGACCTAATACTAGCAACTTCGGTACTAAAATGTAGACGTCTAGGACAAAGTTAATGTAAAGACTAACAATGCAATGAATAGAAATAAGAGTTAGAAACATAAGAGAAACTAAGAAATATGAAATCTGCCGAACCTGGGATTCTTCGAGAAGCTTCTGATTCGCCTCCAATTCTCTACTCAAAGTAGCTACTTCTTCCATAGCACCATTTAGCTTGGGCTCTAGTTCACTCAGTTTATTTGACTTTTCCATCAGCTCATTTCTAAGTCCCAAGATAATATCATCACTGTGTTTGGTATCTAAACCTCTACCAGTTGCAACATCGACATCCAAAGATTTTGGTAGGCTATCGGCTGTCGAACTGTTACATAGAAAGACACCTGTTTCCCCCACCACATTATCCTTTCCAGCTTTCTCATTGTTTTGCTGGCTTTCCAGCATTGACGAGTCAAGCGGATGACTAAGCACCTGAGAGGAATCTACCATATTCTCATCCATACCTTCCCGAGCTTTGCATGGCTGTTTGCCAGATAGATTCGAAACACAAGAAACCTCATCCATTGTCTCTGTTCCACACACATGAGTTTTATTCACTTCCACATCGCCTGAAACTTCTGCTTTGTATTCACTAGCTTTTGCGTGCATTGGGTTCAAGCCAGATGCATCCTTATTATTATGTCTCTGTCCCTGTAGATACTCATCAGAGAGACGTTGTTCCAATTCACGGATGCGCTTCTCATAAGAATCACAGTGCATTTGCTTTTCCTTGAGCATAATAAGGAGATGTTTCTCATACTCATCTTTGGCCTGTAATGCCTCTGCTGTTTTGTCCGCAGCATTTTTCAACAAACTTTCTATATCATTTTCGTCCAGTACCTCATATTCAAATTGTGGGCCCAGTGAACAGATCCGAGAGATTGCGGAAGCAAGATCAGCTTTTAGTTTTGCATTCTCAACTTCCAACTTGCTGGTTCCAGCTATCTCTACTAATTCAGAGGCTGCTAGGATATCATCAAAATTGTCTTTGTTGAAAGAGTCTACGCCTAACTTTTCAGGCTCAGCTGAAAGCGAGCTATCACTAGACATGGTCAGTGAACTCCTTAAGGATGCAACCCTAGAATGTAATCCAACCAGATACTCAGGAGCATATCGATCAACATCAGCAAATTCAATATTGAGCAAACTAGTATCATAAGGAGCAACATTGACATCACACTGAGTGGGGGTATCATATAAACCCATTGAAGCCAACACGTCACGAGGTACAAAGGGACCATGTGTTTTAAGAAACTCCTCACGTGTCCTGACCTCTGTTTCTCTTTTCATAGCAAGCTTCTCTGCCAATTGGCCAGCCATGCCCATGTAAAGCTTCATAGAGGCTTTTCTCCTCACCACCTCTGCGAGACAGGCCCTATAAGCGGGACCAACACCACGGACTAACTTCAAGTCTGCAAATAAGTCATCCTGGCGCACCATTGCCTCTCTGAAAACCGGAAACTGTAACTTAGCATCTTTGATGATATATGTGACATATGTTATCTTTTGCATGTAATTGTGTACGAAGTTGTTCATCTCATTCTTCTTGTTCATGCAGAAATCCAGCAATTCTGAAATCGAGTTATAGCAAGCTTGCATTTTGGGAAGATGATTCTTGTCATGCACTTCGTACATAGGACCCAGGGCTGAAACAGCATCGTGGGGACGGAGAGATGAGGATAGTTGGCTAGACATGCAATCATCCACAAGTTTCTTCACCGTGTTGACATCTTTGCTGTTTAAAGATTCATAAAACACTGTCAGATCAAGAGAATATCCCATAGTATTAATCGGTGAAGATGTATGAAATGAATAGACCACTAAACAAAACAAAATTGCCAGCGGACGTAGATAAAAAGATACTCCCATTTTGCGAAATGAACAAACCTGAGAGATTGCATGATGCTCTTTTGCTCATTAATGAACCGTTCATGATCCTTAACAGCTACTTCTAGGTTCTTCATTGATAAGGAGGCCCTGCAAGCAAATAACTCCTCTACCTTGCGCTTTACCTCAACAAACATCTGCTGGAACTGTGCGATCTTGTTCTCAAATTGCTTGTGAGAGCTTACACAATTCTCCACAGCCTTTTTGAGGTTATCTTCCTTGACAAAGTCCAATAAGCATTTCCTCGAATCAGTTTGCAGATAAGGGTGAATCTTAGCTGACCTTAATTTCTCAATATCCCTTCCAAAATTCATAAGCAAATCAGAATGTAGGCGGTGTTGTTGCTTATAGCGCTTCATAAATTCAAGAAAGTTCTGATAGATCACCCTGTAGTACTGTTCCAAATTCCGAGTAGCAACTTCAACAGCCCGCTGTTGTACCTTTTGCTCTCTCGTTAATCTCTCGCAGTTTTCATGCTTAGCAACCGTACAATTGTAGATAGTGCGGCCTTTATGGTAATGGTACCGAAATTGCCTCTCATACAAAGGTAAAGCCTTTAAAGCTGGATCTGATGCATCGTCCAAAGGATGATGATCATGTAATGAAGCCGGTGGTAAAACGTTCGCAACATCTTGTAGATCTACTACATCTTCCGGTGATGGCGGATGAGAGTTGTTTTGCAGCATAGCCTTGTTGAAAATAAACACTTCTCGGTCACCCGCAGGAAGTCCGAAAGCAGAAAGTAGTTTTTGTGGCTCAAGTTTCATATCCAGCGAGAGAAGAAGTTGATCAGAGAAGCTAATACCGGAAACAGACTCAACGAAACGCATCACAGATTCAACTGAAGTTGTCTCGCTGCATTCAAATTCAAACGAGTGGCCATTCTCAGCCACACAGAGAAGAAGCCTGCCATCATCGGCGAAACTCTCAGTGAAGCTTGCGCTCATCGTAGCCACCAAAGGACCCCAAATTCTTTACCACAGAATCCCTTACCCAGCCAAATTAAGAAAGGTGACTCACCAAACCAAGTAGGAACAGTAATAGGCAAGGCTGCCAAATCAAAAGCTCACCAATACAAATACCAACCACGAAATCTTAGAAGAACCAAGGCTTAGCTTTCTATATCTTCGATCCTTGACCCAAATCCAGATTAAATAAAAACCCTGGTCAAATCTCCGAGCTTTTGTTATATTTCAGATAAAACCTTTTAAACCCACCAGCATCAAGACCTGATTACGACCAGGAGCTGGACAAAAACCAGAATCCAGCGTCAGCTCTAAATGGTTAATATTTCCCCCAAATACACCACGAAATATCCTCAAATTCTCCAAATTTTAGCGAAATCCACAAAATGAACTATTCAACGAAATCAAAATCCCCTTTTTCGCCTTCGTACCCAGAACAATTTAATTTTTTTTTTTATAATTAGAAATGAACCAAAAAAAATTTTAGCTAACCCTAGAAGACGCAAAAAGCAGACGTGATACGACAAACGAACGCGATTGCGTGAAGAGACGAATGTCAAAGTCGAAAAATTATCCAACAAAAGGATCAAAGTTCTCTATACGAAAACCCCTTTCACCACTACACTTAAACAATTAATATTCTCAATTTCTTCGTCTTCTTCCTCTTCCGCTTCGCTTCAACAAGGAATTTTTTTTCTTTTTTTTTCAATAAATTTATAACTTTTTTATAAATAGAAAAGTTACGCAGAAGCTTCTGATGTAAGTTAGTCTCTCACGCAACACCAGAGTCGAAGAACCCTTTCGCCTTCTCCCTCTGAACCAGAGAGAAACAGATAAAGCCTTAATTTTTAGTATATTTTTATTGCATTTATTTATAAAGGTTTCTTTAAACTAATTTTGAAGTTTTCACGCGGCCACAGTAATAAAGTACTTCGTTTTCTCATGTTCAGTGTGGTTTAAGATCAATTCGATTTTATTAGGTAAGCGAGAGATTTCGGTTCTAAGAGACTGCCGATTTCAACTAGTAAACACCCTGTAACATCTTTTTAATTGAATTTTCGAGGTTCGACATATCATTCTCTTTTCATTATACATTTTTCTAGGGATCGTGGAAGCTTATATAAATTCCACTTTATTGTATTTGTGTTCTCTACATTTTTGGTATCAAACTTAAACCACTGATCTACTATTAAAGTCGATATTAAATATACTAAAATTGAATCCATTTGATTTAAAAATCTGAGTTAGTATTCATATCTTATTAAAGTTAACATTTTTGGAAGTGGTTCTACTATGGACCTGTTATTTTATCCATTCAATGATCTATCTGGATGAAAATGAAAATTGTTGTTTTTTAAATACAATTATTTGATTCATCCAAATAGAGCATCTAGATGATTTTGACAAAATCATTTAAAACTTTTGAAAATTTTGGATGGGTTTAAATGATGCATTTGAAAGGATATGAGTTTGTAAAAATAATTAAAAGAATAAAATACCCCTAAAAATTTAAAAGCAAGATTGAAAAAATTAGGGCTCTTCTCGGCTCTCGGCTCTCAGCTCTCGACTCTTCTCTTCTCTTCTCTTCTTGGCTCTTCGACTATTCTCTTCTCTCGACTTTCTTTTCCTTATCCTTCAACCAGAAAGTATTACCTAGTCGACTCAGGATATCCCACTAGGATTGGTTATCTAGGACCTCATCTTAGAAGCTGATACCACCTTGATTTACAAAAATTCAATTATATAATTAATATACAATTTTATAAGTTATTTTAAAAATAATTTTGATATATTTATGTAGTTGTAAATATAATTTAGATCATAAAAAGACAATTTACTACAAATATGTCATTTTTAGCCATTTACTTACATATTACATTCAATTAATATACACAAATGTACAAAGAAACCTAAGTTCATCCAAACGGATCATTCCGATGTAATTTCGGATGAAGAAAATAACATCATCCAAAAGCATCATCCAGATGCATCATCCAAACTGATTATCTGGATGGATCATTTGGATAGACAAAAAACAGGCCTATATACGATGAACGTATTAAAATTATAATTATAAACATCATTAATCTAATAAGATAGTTTTTCTAATGCTTAATATTATGTTACATTTTGCTCCCCTCTTTGATCATTTGACTATTGTATTATTGTTGTATTAATCTGACATGTCAAGTCAAGATTTATATGAATCATAGTGACTAAAACACTTCACATGTCATAAACTATTAATTTGATATAATAGAACCAACAAACTCGATTTCATTACACTTAATACCAAAACTTGCATCAGCTTCAAAACAAAAGTTATTTTACTTATTAACTAGAAGCATTGCAAAATGTGATTATATATATTATCAATATGTCCATAAATTGGTGGAAACATATTGTGTGTATAAAGTAAATTTAGCAGTTCCTATCATATATAATAAGCTTGATTGGCATGTGATGTAACTGGACCACATACATACACAAAAATGTCCATAGCCCATAGGAAGTCCATAATTATTGGAAACAAAAATTATTAAATTAAGTATGCATACAACTTGATATGTTGATAATGATATTCTGAAAGTAATATCTCAAATGTTTCTACCCAGTTTTGGCCGTAACAGGCTGCATTTGTAGATTCTATTTTAGAAAAAAAGATCAATTCTAATAGAGAGGAGAGAAATACTCTGATTTTTTGTCAATAATTAAATTAATAAATTCTTATTCATATATTAAATATTTTAATTGCAGTTGTATAGAATTCAAACTTATCATGTAATATCAAACCATATAAGAAGTTAATTAGATTATTTGTTTCTCAGCAAAAGTAATATAATATTTTTTAACTAAAATTATGTTTTTTTTAGAAAAGTTTTTTCTCTGATCGAGTTATAAATAATTTGTTTTTTTATTAGAATTCGACTAAACGTGTCACTCGGTATAATTCCATATAAGAAAAAAGTTTGTCTTCTCATATCTCTATTACGTATATTCCTGTAGATAATACCTTTAAATACCGTTTGATTTAATTATGTAGGTAATTGCAATTTGCTTAATTTAATAATTTCGAGATATCAAAATCATCTGTTGCACTCTGTATATATGTGTAAATATTATCTACAACAATGAGGTAATAAAAATGGTCCACTTATTGATTGTAATTATCATCACGAAAGCTGTGAACAAAAAGGTAACACTTCACATAACTCCAAAGAAGGCTATTGACATCAGATTGTTTGAGCTTCCACATGGAAATATTTTGCAGATTTGTAATCTTTTCTATATTCAATATTTGTACTTTATTAGATTTGGATTTACTTCAAACAAAAGAGAGATATATAATTTATTAAAAACTGTAAATAATATTTTATCTTTGTCTTCTTCCTATAAGAATATAAAACACATTAAACAAGACAAGTACGTAAAGGTAAAGAGTATAACACCTTTTGGCTTTTCTTTTTTGTTATTTATTATCTTTGAGACATTATTACGACCCCGAAATGCTTTAACAAAAAGGAATCATGCTTTAGGCTTCAGTAATAAAATTCGGAGTTAGGCTAGTCATTATCATCTTCCCAAATATTAGTTGGGTTTTAGTCCATTCCTCAAAATTAACTAAAAATGCTTTCACAAAAGAAACTCAATTACCATCATAAAAAGACAATATTGTACTGTATTATATTATATTTTGATCATTGATGTTATATTGTTTGAAGAAAAACCTCAAGTTCCATGAGATAGACTTTTGCATAAACCAAAAAAAAAGAAAAGAAAAAACACAGTAAGACATAATAATTAAAGTAGTACCTAAAATTGAAGATGGTAATAGTGTTGTAAAAGAAGTGCAACGTGGGACAAACACAATAGAATACGATAAAAAGTTGACACGAGTAGAAGAGAAGAATCTCATTAGATTCTATATTTGACACCTTTGCTTTGGATTCCGAATCAATCGAAGTTGTCCCTAATCCCACACTCTTTCATCATTTCTTATCATGGAGTCATGGATTCCACAAACTCTTCCCATTTCTTTTTGTTGATACATGACAATTTTATTTTTCGAAAATTGATATTAATTTTGTAAAATATAAGAATAATTAAAGGAAAGAAAATCAGAAGAGTTTGGTACTTGAATTATTTGTTTACTAGATTTCCTTAATATCAAGAAGAATCTTTAGACTAAACTCAGACAACTAATCTCCAAATCCATTGAACTCTGTACTTTATTACCATTTATTATGTCTATGGATGATAATACAGTTGTAAAAATTCTAACTATACCAAAAAAGGCAACTAAAACAAATTTCCAACTAACTAAATCAACTCAATTTATAAAATTTATTAAGATAACACTTCTGCATAAGTTTTTTTTGAAAATTGATCATTTCTATAAAACCAAAAAATTATAATAAACAAGCCATAGTTTATAGCCAAATTTCTAAAGATTAATACGATTATATAAAATCAAATTTGAATAAAGAAAATAAATATAATTCTCAATCATGACTTGACCGAAGATATTCTCCGAGACATATCTATTTGTCATTAATTAATCTCTCTAAAAATGTGATTTTAATATTTGCATTAATTACAAAAATATCGTTGGTGCACGTTTATATATATATATATATATATATATATGTCTTAGAGCATGTTTAGTGTTAAGTTTAAGTGGGTATCATATAATATAAAATTAAATAAAAGAAAAAAAAATTCAATATGAAACGTTTCAGCGTATAGAGACAATTAATACGTCTCATATACGCAGTAGAAAAAGGAAAAGGGGAAAATAATTTCTTCGTCTTCGGAGAAGACAAAGTGGTTCGATCAACTTTGATCGATTTTGATCGGCCGATTCTATACTTGAATCCATATTGCTTATCGTCTTATTCTGAATTAGATTGCCAAGTGAAGATTGCTGAAATGGTTTTGAGATTTTGTTGGTTTTTGAACTCATTGATGTTCGTTAATTGAAATTGAAAACAATAGGAAATTGGATCGGAGAAACATAACAATGGCGTCTCTTGCAATCATAGCCACCATGCAGCAGTGAAAGGACTCGAAGGTAGCTCTCTCTCTAGAGCTAAACTCGTCATCAAGCCTTCTCGCCAAAGCTTCAAACCCAAATCCACCAGGTAAAATCTAAAGCTTTGAAATTTGTAATCCTTAATTGAGATTGATGAGAAATGGTTAAAGGATGTTACTTTGGGGGTTTGTGTAGAGCTGGTGTTGTGGTAGCTAAGTATAGAGACAAAAGTGTGTACTTTGATTTAGAAGATTTGGGTAACACAACTTGACAATGGGATTTGTATGGATCTGATGCTCCTTCTCCTTACAACCCACTTCAGGTTTTGTAAAACTCTAAAATCCTTGAATCTCTATGAGTCTTCAAATTGTGAAGAGTTTTTGACTGCTTGTCTTAGGTACATCATTAGCTCTCTTGTTTTGGTTTCTAGAACCTTGCCTGCTTGTCTAAGTTTTGCACTTACACAGATGGTTTCTTGCTATTCTAGATGATGCGTAACTGCAAAGTTGCACGTGTACTTCCTCGCATAGCTGAATCAGCAAAACATGACCGTAATGCAGTTCTGCGAGCAAGGTAAACTGGAGCTTTTGTATCAACTGTATGATATATGATGATATGGAAGTTGATCCCGATTTTTATACAGATGTTGTGAATATGCATTGTTAACACTCGAACATTGGCCTGATGCTCCTGAAATTCAGCGATCAGTTGATTTATATGAAGATGTGATTATTTGCTACTTATTAAGAAGCTGTCAGAAAAGATGTTGAGTGTGCTTTTGGAGTGTTGCATGCTCGGTTTGCTATTGTTCGAAACCCATCTCTTTGCTTGGATAAAACAAAAATAGGTAACATAATAAGAGCATGTATCATATTGCACAATATGATCGTTGAAGACGAATGAGACCAATGCACTCAATATGATTTATCAGAATTCGAATTAGAAGAAGGAAGCAAGACCTCACATGTTGAGTTCGCGTATTCTACGGAGACGCCTACCAATGTAAACAATATGATGGCCAATCGAGCTCGAATTCGGGAGGAAAGAATGCATAACCAATTAAAAGCTGATTTGGTTGAGCATATTTGGCAAAAATTTGGCACAAATGAAAACTAGAACCAAAATATTTGTGCCATTTATTCTACGTTTCAATGTATTTCATTATGTGTTTTATTATTATTATAAGAACCATTATTGAGTATCACCATTAAACCCATCAAATTTAACATAATCTACTTTAGTCTCATACAATAAATTAATATTACATATAATACTAAACAATTCTTTAGAAACTTTTTAAGGTATCACCACTAAACATGCTCTTATGCCTTGATTAATTGTTTAGAGAAATGAATCTATAAATTAAACTAAACCAACCAAATTAATTATTCAAAATATGTTCTTTTGTTCATCTAAATGATTCATCTGGATTCATCTGGATGAAGATGAAAATTGTTTTTTAGATACAATTATTTGATTCATTCAGATGCAACATCCGAATGATTTTGACAAAATCATTCAAAATTTTAGAAAAATTTGGATGAGTTTAAATGATGCATGCGAAGGGAGATGAGCTTGTAAAAATAATTAAAAAACTAAAATACCCCTAAAAATTAAAAGCAAGATTGAAAAAATTAGGGTTCTCAGCTCTCGGCTCTCGGCTCTCGGCTTTCTACTCTTCTCCTCTCGGCTCTTCAGCCTTCGTTTCTCTTCTCGGCTCTTCTCTTCTATCGATGCTTCTCTTCTCGTCGTTTCGATAATTGCCTTCGTTCAAACAATACAGTTCTATAACCATTTTGGTGTAAATATAATTTAGATCATAAAAAACAATTTACTACAAGCATATCATTTACTTACATATTACATCCAACTAATTTGCACAAATGTACAAAGAAACATAAGTTCTTCTAAACGGATCATCCCGATGTAATTTTTGAATGAGGAAAAAAACATCATCTAAACTGATTATCCGGATGAAACATTTGGATGGAAAAAAAGAATCCTCAATATAAGAAAGAACATGAATCATGTGGCGCTGACGACACATACCTGGATTGTTGTGAGATCTCAAAAGACGCAATTTAAGCTATCGAAAATCAGAATTGTTAATTGTTATGCAAATACCTAATTGAATTTTATAGATATGTTAAAGTATAATACCTCCCATCATATTGGACCTACTAGCTTAGCTATAGAATGTCATATCATTACGTAAGGTACCATTTTTCAATTTGTTTTACGTGCCCAATCATGATTTGAGTTTATTAAATTAACTACAATTTAGTTTCAAGTGCCTTAATTGTCTAAGGCGATAAAGATAACTAAATGCCAAATGATCTTTAATCAATCAATCAAAATTAAATAAAAATATTGGTGCTAAGTAATAATTCGCATTCATTGTTTTTCAAATCCGTCAATATCTGGGTACAACATAAGCAGAAGAGTTGACCAGATAAACCGAACTAAAATCCAAATTAAACCGGAGATTATTTAAAGTTTTCATTGAAGCCCAAAACAAATATAGTTTCAAGCCCATATAATTCTTATTAAAGCCCAAAACAATTAAGTTCTCACGAAGCAATGTCGCGTGATTAGGGGTTTTGGGTTTTCTCAGTGGATTTCCGGTTGGGTTTCTGTACTTGCAAGTTGCAACAATGGCGGAACAGTTTTGTACATTGTCTTTTAGTATGTTTGATAATTGGGAATTGCTAACTGTGGGAATGGTGGGTTGCAGACGGAGAAAGCGTTTCTGAAGCAACCAAAAGTTTTCTTGATGTAAAGTCACAAGTTTTACTTGCTGTGTATTATATGTTAGATAAGAAATTGCAGATTGCAGGTTTCTGAGAACTATTTATCTGATTAATATTAAGACTGAAACAATAGTTAGCTTATATAGCCTTTCAGCAACTGAAAAGAGAAAAAACAGGATAAAGATTAAAATTCTTTCGGGACTTAAACAAAACTAGCTTAAGACTAACTTAGTCTAAATAGACTTATTCAACAACCAACAAATCCCTCCCTCAAATTGAACATGTTACACAAGTCAATTTAAATTCTTTGTGCTTGCATTTCAAGAAGACTCCGTAGCTTCACAAAAGTATCCAACTTAACCGGTTTTGTCATGATGTCTGCAATCTGTTCCTCAGTTCCACAAAACAGCAGCTTCACAGTTCCTTGATTTCCTAGATCATGCAGAAAATGATAGCTTACATCAATATGTTTAGTGCAGCTATGCATCACCAGATTATTTGACAGCTTAATTGATGACATGTTATCACAGTAAACTTCCACACACTTGCATTCTTCAAAGAGATTCAACTCTATGATTCCTTTTACCTAAACACAGTGACACACACATGATGTTGTTGCGACACACTCGACTTCTATTGAAGACAAAGTAACCACTTCTTGCTTCCTAGAACTCCAACACACTGCTGCTCCATTAAGTAAAAACACATTGTCGGAAGTCCTTTTACGATCATCAACGTCACCGGCATAATCACTATCCGTGTACACTTTCAACTCCATTATGTCCCTTCTTCTTTAAAAAATACCGAGATCCAATGTTCCTCTTTAATATCTCAAGACTCTTTTTGTTGCCAACATGTGCTATCCTTTTGGATTTGACATAAGTCGGGCTATCAAACAGACAACATACATCATGTCTGGTCTTGTAACCGTGAGGTACATTAAGCACCCAACCATTTTCTTGTACACAGTGACATCCACTTCATCTAATGATCCTTCCTTAGAGAGCTTAATTCCTGGAACAATGGGATTTTTGACAGAATTGCAGTCTGTCATATTAAACCTCTCTAACACCTCCTGGGGATATTTCTTTTGACACAAATGAATCCCATCATGATTTTGCCAAACTTCCACACCAAGAAAGAATCTCATTAGGCCGAGATCAGTCATCTCAAACTCACACTTCATGGATTTTTTGAAATCTTCAAGCAATAGACCATCATTACCAGCATAAATCAAATCATCAACATAAATACTCACCATGACATATTTATTTCATTCTATTTTGGTGAACAAAGTATGATCATGACTTCTTTTGTTGAAACCTGCTTGTTTGAAGTATTTCTCTATTCGACTAAACCAAGCTCTAGGAGAGTGTTTTAAACCGTATATAGCTTTCCTTAAACGAAACACCTTATTCTCTTCACCCGACTTAACAAAACCTTCTGGCTGGTCCACATACACTACTTCTTTCAATTCTCCATAGAGGAAGACACTCTTTACATCTAGTTGATAAATTTTCCAGCCTCTTCGCGCCGCTACAGCTAATGGAATTTTGATAGTGTCCCAACGAGCCACTGGTGCAAAGACTTCGTCATAGGTTATACCTTCTTCTTGTGCATACCCTTTCACAACCAGCCTTGCCTTGTATTTATCTACCTTGCCGTCTTCATTCAGCTTGGTCTTGAAGATCTATTTAACTCCAATCTTCTTTGCCTCACTTGGTAAGTCTACAAGCTCCCATGGTTTGTTCCTTTTAATAGACCGAATTTCACTCCTCATTGCTTCCATCCATTTTTCTTCTTTACTCGCTTCCATAAAACTCATTGGATCATCACTGGACAGAAACAAAGCCATTGCCATTTCTGCTTCAGCCTCTTCATCTGATAACCTCTCGCCACTTTCATAATCTTGCATCCATATTGGTGCAATTCTACCTCTCTTCGTTCTGGTTGTGGAGGCTCCATACCTGTCTCAATAGTGGTTTCTGTACTTGCAGACCCACAATGATTATCCCCGGCTTCAACACCCTCAATTCGTTCTCTCCTCTATTTTGTTCCTCTCCCATATCTAGAAGCTCGTTGGACCCTTTATCTTATGTATTCCAACCCCAACATTTTTCCTCTTCAAATATAACCTCCCTACTGTTTTGGAGATTGAATCATAAAGTCGGTACACCTTTGATTCTTCACTTACTCCCAGTATAACACACTTGCGATTTATGTTATCAAGTTTTATCCTCCGTTGTTCAGGGACATGTACATGACCTATGCATCAAAAGATTCTGAAATAACCAACACTTGTTTTGATCCCACTCCAACACTCTTCAGGTACCATGTCTTTCACAACATATGTTATGCTTCTGTTAAGCACATGACACGTCCATTTTGTCGCCTCAGGCCATAACTCCTTTGGCATGCGGTTCCTTCTCTTGGCTGTTAATTGCCTTTTAATCTCATGTTCTTCACAAAACTGATTGAACACACTTGAGGTAAAATCTCCTCCCCTGTTTGTCCTTAAACAACTTATATGTGTTCCTGTTTCCTTTTCTACAAGACTCTTGAACATCTTAAAGACATCAAATCCCTCACTCTTGTCTGTCAGAAGATATATCCAGCTCTTACGACTAAAATCATCAATAGGAAGACATACCTTTTTCCACTGTAAGAGATTTGAGAGATGGGACCACATATGTCTGCATGAACAAGCTTCAGCTTCTCGAATGATCTCCATTGACTTTTTTTGGACATAATCTCTCGATGCTGCTTTCCAATATTGCAGACTTCACACACTATAGTTATGTCTTTCATCTGCGGTATTCCCTTCACCATTTGCTTTTCATGCATACTCTGAATGGAACTGTTGTTCATATGCCCATAACGTTTGTGCCACAGACTTGTTGTCTCGTCTTCTTCAATCTTCAAGCATCTATCGGGACTGATTCTCATGACTGCAGATACAACGAACATGCGATTTGCAGTCATCTCAGTGTTCACGATTATCCCTATACTAGGATGATAGATCTTACACGCTCCTTTGCTTATTAGAACACCCACACCTTTCTCTTGTAGTTGACCAACACTTAACAAATTGTTAGTTAAGTCTGGAACAAAGAACACATTACTTATGATTAGAGTTACTCCCTCAACCTCAAATCTAATGTCTCATTTACCCATGACCTCCAATTTTGAGCTGTTTCCCAACCTTACTGCATGCATGAAGCTTTCATCAAGCCTTATGAACCAATCTTGATTGCTCGTTATGTGATTGGAACAAATCCGACTCACTCATTTTTCACTCCAACAGATCCCTTTTGTAAGGGCTCTAATACCACAATGTTAGATAAAAAAATTGCAGGTTTCTGAGAACGATTTCTCTTATTAATATTAAGACTGAATCAATAGTTGGCTTATATAGCCTTACAACAACTGAAAAGAGAAAAAACAGGACAATGACTAAAAACCCTCTCGGACTAGGCTTAGTTCCTAAAACTCTGCCTTATTGACTTAAACAAAACTAGCTTAAGACTGACTTACTGTAAATAAACTTATTCAACAATCAACATTATCTTGGTATGATCTTTTTATACTTATGATCAAACTTATTTTATTCAGTTCGAAGAAATCTGGTAAGGGGAAGGAGGTAATCGTTTTTGGAAGAACATTGGACTTGGTTTCAAGACCCCAAGAGACGCTATTGGAGGTACAATTTCATGTTTCGACTTTGAATTTCCACTGTTTCTTTGTATGGAACTGAAAGCTTCATCTTTTGATGATGTTATACTATGTTCAGTAAAGGTTGATGCTTTAAGTTTGCGATAGTGATCTACCGTAAGTATTTTTCAGAAAACTTAATTATGTGAGATTCTCAAAGTGTTTTTGTCGTAGTGTTCCTCAGTTGGCTCGTGACATATTTGCTGCGTATTCTAGTTTTCAACTAATACCCGCTTTCTTAAGATAAATACATTCATACAGTATTTTACCATATTCATTGGTTTCACATATCGATGTCTTTGTTGATTTGATCTGCAGGAGCATACAATTGATTCATTGGCACGGTTTCAACCAGGGGTCGTATATTGGCAGGCACTTGTCATAGTGCAAAGATACAGAGGACAATAATTGTTCGTAGGAACTACCTTTCACTTTGTGAAGAAGTACCAAAGGTGAAAAACCCCACTCTTTAGCTTGTTCAAAATTCTCTCAGCTTATTTGAAAACCCTCTAGCTGATAATTCTAAATTTGACTTTAATGATTTCCAGATTATGAAATATGTCCCAAGTTCTCTAGGTTTGTGTTAATTCAACAAACAAACAATTTCTTAATGAAGAAAAAAGACTAACCTTGATCCATTGCTTTAATGATGGTGTGGTTCAAGCCCTTTTGATTTTCTCCTCCCTTAACATTTGATCTCTACTAAATCCTTTGATGGACAAGGATCTCCTTAATTCGTGTTGTGTTTCATGTTCTCACAAAAACGTAGCCGTTCGTATGTTTGTGATTCGTGAAAAGAAGAAGACGAGCGTATGTATTCTCTTTTGAAACAATGAACGTGTATGTTCCTTTATAACGACAAAGACGCATTAACCGTCCATCTTCACTTTTAAACACACACGTTCATTTATATATATATATACATACATATATGGTTATATATATTTATATATTCAATTGTTACCATATATATATATACATATAAATATATACTTTATATATATAGAATAGTAATACAATATAATTTGGCAAGGGAGAAGGGTTATCAATACACCCGATTCTAATACGTTAATAGAAACCGATCCATCACGGTATCATCATTTATATTAGAATCTATAAACTTAACATGAACTTGACATCTATAAGTAAACCGATAAACACATCGATCATACATAATAGAAAATATTCTTACAATAATGTCTATGGACTTATCATCAGATATAAGAAAAGGCACTCAAACATAGCTGCTCATGTTTCACCCTGCTTCCGTGTCAAAGAGGGAGATCATGTTATCATTGGACAATGCAGGTTAGAAAGTTACCTTGCTTTTGTTTGAGATTCATTTGGTGTTTATGCTTATTGCATCATAGTGCTTGAAATTTGATGCTATCCTTATCTATCGCATAACTTTCTAAACCAATCAAGTTAATGATTCAGGCCATTGTCAAATACCGTAAGGTTCAATGTCCTTAAGGTCATTCCAGCTGGAAGCTCTGCTATTGGGAAGAAAGCATTCACTGGAATGTAAAGAGGCTGAAAAAAGTGCGACGATCCAACGAGTAGTATCTTTCGAAAGCAGAGTCATGGCTTGGTTTATTGTTTTCAATCCCCTATCAACAAGAAAAACCATGTCTTCTCTGTTTTTTCTTTCTGTCTTTTAGCTGCAAGAGTGTGTCTCACAGCCGTATCTCTTCCTATCTAGCACCAATCTTTGTATAAGGACAGGTCATGTATACCTTTCTTTATGTGACTAAGAATGATCTTTCTCGTATCTCTTTTCCTCAAGTATAGCTAACTTTATTATTGGACTGTTACAGCAGTACTCCACTAATATATGTAGTTAAGCGTTACTAAAACAGAGCTGAAATCATGTTTAGAGTATACTTGGTTTGGCTCAAGTTAATATACTTTCTAATCGAATTATGTCTTTACAATCTTGGTGTTTATTTTTGTCTAATCCATATTTCTTGCTTGATTGTTCCATTATTATAATACTAAAAGAGATTCTTAACAGAAATTGATGCAGAAATTGCACAACTCTGGGGACTGCTATGAACGTGGACCCTCAATTTACGCGATAGAGAGGTGCTTAAATAAAATTCGAGATAATATACCAATTAGTCAAATTAAAATGACACAAAAGATTCTTTTCGTAATCGGGCATTTCACGTGGCATAATTTAATATAATACTCCAAACGTAAAATATAGTTTTGTTGTTGTAAGATATATGATGGTTGCTTGGGAACAGCTCACTTGTCGAAATCACGTGGAACCATTTGGTATTTGCTTCTGATTTACATTTTGCAGGTCTGTATCTGCCTCTCACACGCAACCATTTCCAAACGCAAGGTCACGTTTGCGTTACCAAAATAGCGATTGGCAAACGAATACAGCCTCTTATGACCACGTAATTTGCATTAAATAGAAATTAAACAACCAAAAACGCCTTTGAACCGTTTTGAACGCTAAATTATCGAGAAGAGAGGCAAGATGGGTTAGGAGGTTAGTTCAGGAACACACACGATGAGTGAATTATTATTATATTCGATATCTTTTGGGTTCGTTTGTGACGTCATCATCCACATGTTCTTGAGTTCTGTTTTGCTCTTCATTGAGTCTTTAAATGCACAGAACCTAAAAGATAATTTTCATTGAGGTAAGTGAAGATAGTTATACCAAAAATGGCTAAATCCAAAGGGTCTTGTTTCGTTCTCATCGCTCTTTTGGCGATTACACATTTGTGTAACTGTGAAGCTGTCTTATCTCAAAAGGAAAAGGACAAGGTCTCGAGATTGCCTGGTCAGAATTTCAATGTTAGCTTTGCTCACTACTCTGGATATGTTACGACTAATGAGAAATTGGGAAGAGCACTCTTTTACTGGTTCTTTGAAGCTGTTGAAGATGCTAAGTCTAAGCCTCTTGTTCTTTGGCTCAATGGAGGTTTGTTACAGGAAAAAAACCCCTAAAATTTCCATTTTTTATTGATTTTGAAAGGCGTCGACTTTTTTGCTTAATCATTGCTTCAGTGGAGTCAACTCATTAACTCTATGCTGATCACTATGCGTTACTTTTATAAGGTTATTGATCTTGATTTTCTACTTTGGGGAAGTCTTGTATCTACTTTAAATTGGAATCTGATTATCTTATTGCTTGTTTCTACTTTAAACTGAAGTCTGGTGCTTTAGATCATGTAGCTTGTTTTAGCTATGAATGACACTATGTTGTTTGATACATTAATTAGAATCTTGTTTCTTCGATTCGCAAGGATTTCACTTTCTTACCGTTAAAGAATAAGTAGATCTTCGTAGCAATCTGGTCTTCATTTGTTTGCATCTGATATTGAGTTTTAAACATTCGGCTTATAGGACCAGGATGTTCCTCTGTTGCATTTGGTGAAGCGGAAGAGATAGGACCATTTCATATTAAGGCAGATGGAAAGACTCTTTACCTTAACCAATATGCTTGGAACCAAGGTAATAAAATTATGGGTTGAATATGTTGTCAAAATGCTATGATTTAAAAGAAAAGCTTTGAACTTTTGTGCAATTTTTTGCAGCTGCTAATATTTTGTTCCTCGATGCACCTGTTGGAGTTGGTTATTCATACTCAAACACTTCGTCTGATTTGCAGACCAATGGTGATAAGAGAACTGGTAATGATTTTGCTGCTTAAGCTATATATGTCTATTAGATCCTTTTGTTGGTGAGTGGTTTGCACTGCTATGCTTTTCACAGCCCAAGACTCATTGAAATTTCTGCTGAAATGGGTTGAGCGGTTTCCTGAATACAAAGGAAGGGAATTCTATATAGTTGGAGAGAGCTATGCAGGTAATAAGTTCAAAGCTCATCTCAGTTTTTAATCCATTCATTTGATCTTAAATGCTCAGGTTATAATTTCTGGTTTCTTATAGGACATTACATTCCTCAGCTTAGTGAAGCTATTGTAAATTATAACCGAGGTTCTGACAAAAACAGTATTAATCTGAAGGGTTACATGGTGAGCCTGTCGATCCCCCATATGATTCTTAGCCGTGAAGGTTATATAAAACTAAAAAGACTTCGATGAATGTGCGTTTGCAGGTAGGAAATGGGCTGATGGACGATTTCCATGACAGGCTTGGGCTTTTTCAATATATTTGGTCATTGGGTTTTATCTCCGACCAAACATACAGCTTACTGAAACTTCAGTGTGGTTTTGAATCGTTTGTTCACTCCTCCAAAGCGTGTGATAAGATTCTAGAGGCAGCAGATAAAGAAATAGGTAACATAGACCAATACAGTGTCTTCACCCCTACTTGTGTTGGAAGTGCTTCCCAGTCAAATTTGTTGCTAAAGAGGAGACCAGTAAGTGGCCTTACTGATTATCATTACATTTTTATACCATTACGCTGCCTTAAATTCTTTATTTGTTTTGCTTAGAAGACTAGCCGTGTGAGTGAGCAGTATGATCCTTGCACAGAGAAACACAGTAAAGTTTATTTTAATCTTCCAGAGGTTCAGAAAGCCCTCCACGTCCGACCAGGACTTGCATCATCCAAATGGGAGACCTGCAGGTAAAATTCACCTTATGATACTTTTAGAACTCGGTTTGTATAGGAATGAGCCTATTAGTCTATTAGAGCTTTAGGATTTGTAACAATTCTGATCACGGGAGCTTCGGTTTTGCAGTGAGGTCGTGAATACACACTGGCAAGACTCTGCTTCCTCGGTTCTAAACATTTACCACGAGCTTATAGCTGCTGGGCTTCGTATCTGGGTTTTTAGGTCTCTCTCTTTCTTTATATATCCACACGAATCTTCAAGTCTTTTGGTGTTTTGGTAGTAAAAAAGTTTTGTTCTTTGATATCAGTGGGGATGCAGATGCTGTTGTACCAGTCACATCAACCCGGTACAGCATAGATGCACTAAATCTTCGTGCTTTGAGTTCCTATGGTCCTTGGTACATGGATGGACAGGTAAGAAAACAAACTCAACTGAGAAAGTTAGATTTTGTCTTCTAATGATATGATAAAAACCTTTTTTCACTGTCATGATTTGAAACAGGTGGGAGGCTGGAGTCAGCAGTATGCTGGTCTAAAATTTGTGACCGTGAGAGGTGCAGGTCATGAAGTTCCTTTGCACAGACCAAAGCAGGCTCTTGCACTCTTCAAGGCTTTTATATCTGGAGGTTCCCTATCCACAACACCTGAGAACAGCATCAGCCACGACATGTCTGAACTCATTAGTGACTCATAATGTGTTCCAATTTGCTATAATGCTTCTCATTCAGAAACATTCCGTAGAAATCATTGTAAGGAGAAGAGATCGAGAGAATAAATCAGTGCTTTAACTGAATCATTCGTTACTCGTGTGTAAGACACGTTTGATGTTTGGATTAAAGGTGTATTTAAGAAAATATATTGAATGATCTGAGTTTTTAGACGATCCAAATTCATATTCCACAACATGCATTGACACATGCTTGAAGAAATGGTAAGTTAGGTATAAATCTGATAAGATTATAATCTTGGGTACGAAATAGAATTTAGACAATTACTAGGGATCTATTTGAAATGACATTAAAACGTTGGGCTTGAATATACCCATGGGCCTGGAGCCCAAAATTTTAAAAATTAAGGGTTCCTTGAAGAAAATAAAATTTGATGTTTTTCTCCTCCTTGTATCTGATTCCCTTTGAATGTTCTAATTGAAGAAATCTCTCTCTAGAACTGAATTTCACGGTCTGAAGCATTATATGACTTGGTCGGAAGCAGCAATTTTTAAGGTAAAGTTTCAATTTTTGGTAGACTAGAATTTTTTTTCCGATTTACGACTTCTAATCGAGATTTTGAACTTTGGATCCTTCAGCTTTTGTTGGAAATTGAGATTTTTAATTGACATTTCGAAATCATCACTCTTCGCTTCCGTCGCCGCCGTCTGGTTGCCTTTTCCGGTGGTGAGTCGTACTTGTCTCCTGTTTCAAAGATAGTTCTAGGATTGATTATATTACGCATATAAGTCTAATCGATATGATCTCAGTTTCCTAGACTGTAATTTAGGCTAGTAGTTTCAGCTTTAGACTCTCTCGCTTTCGGATCAATTTGGATAAGTGTTGTGGTTCTGTCTTCTGTGTTACTTTCACTCTTGGCATCAATTTCATGTTAACACATCAATCTGGATATTAGACGACAAAAGCAACAGTTGATCCATTAATTTGCTTCTGAGTTCCTCGACGATCCACTAGCACTGACACTGTTTGATCTCTGCTGTAATAAACCCACTAATGGTCTTCGCCAATATCTGGACTTGTTTGTTCCTTTGGGTTGCTTTTCCATTTTACTGTTAATTGGTCATTATCAGCAAACGGTTATCTGTTTTCAGCCACTGATTTCGTGAAAAAGTAAACCGTCTTTTCTGGATCAATCTAGTTTTTCTTCACTATTGTGTTTAATCATGTCATCTTTGCTGCAGGTTTCTTATATGTCAACATAAATTTTTACAAGATTGTGTGAAAAAGGTAATTTGAAACTTTAGGTTCTGTTAACACTTAACAGCTCTTTAAGCCTTTCAGCTAAGCAACAAGTTTTCTGAACGCATATTTGTATTTCTTAGCTAGGAGTCAAGACAAGAAGCTGAAACAGTAGCAATCATGGTGATGGTGTCTAATTCTAGCCATCACCACAAGGAGATAAATGTCAGAAGGAGAATTGCTGAGATGTATGCTTCACCTCAATTTTTTTTTCTCTTTTCGCAGATCATGCTTGTCTGTTCATATATGGTGATATAGAAACCCCCCCCCCCCCCCCCCCCCCCCCCCCCCCCCAGATGCATTTTTTCGCAGTGATCACTAAGAACTGTTATCATTTAGAGTTCAAAATCATTTGGCAGTCCATAAAAATATTTTGTTGACTAGAGTGATAAAGCAATTCACTTGTTTCTGGCACGAGTGATCAGATCTATGGATATGTAGATTGTTTTCCAGTATTTGCTAACATCAAAGTTGGTATATTGTAGAATCACATGAAAATATAAATGGGAAATAGGTTAAGCTAGCATGTATTTGTTTCTACAGACGCATTGTTTTGTGTATATCAATATTTATTTCCGGAACTGCAGATACAATAAACGAGAAGAGGATTTTCCATCACTTAAAGACTACAATGACTACTTGGAAGAAGTGGAGTGCATGGGTTAGATTCACTTGTTG
>JAKUCM010004965.1:0-50112 GCA_023374145.1 Lepidium sativum
CATTCGATGCAGCTGGAGCAAGCTCGAGCCAACCGCTCGAGCACCAATCAGTCGAGCATTCCGAACACTCGACGGAAACGCTCGAGCAAGCTGAGCTCGAGCATCAAAGGCATAATGACCACTACATGGAGCTCATGCGAAATGTGGCAGCCGATTACTGGAATCATTAAGAGGTACAAAAACCTCTTCCTTTCATTATAAATATCATTGCATATTTTTCAATTGACTTGCTTTCACATTTCTTTTACTTGGCTTGCTTCTGCATATTTTTCACTTGACTTGCTGGTCTAGGATCCTCTTTCGGACTTTTATACACACAAGGGACTGTGTGATTTAAGTTTGGGGGAGGGTTCTAGAGGATATTTGACTTTGTTTTCTGTGGTTCTTAGTTTTTATTCTTGCATTTGATCATTTGCATCACATCTAAGGCATAGAAAAACCAAAAAAAATTTGAAAAAAATCGAAAATGCATAAGTCAAAAACAGAGTGTTCATGTAGCTGCATTGCATTCATATAGGATTGAGTCTAGAATTTCGGGAATCATCTTGCTAGATAGGTAGACTTGCTAGGATGATTGACTAGTAACCATAGTGAACTCTTAGACTCGCGTTTTTTCCCTCTTGAACACTGATTGGTAGATCATTGACCTTTGAAACCGATACTTAGGTTGTGTCTCGAAAAGAACCTGATTTGTTACCTCATAATCGAATTCTATTTTCCAAATTAGGGGCTTGAGATACATTGCATAAGATCCTTCCTTAGGTTCAGCTAGCTAAGTAAAAAGAAAAGCATAAGGTGAATATAGAATCATCTTTCTCAAAACTCGGCTCAAAATATATGGTCTAAGATGAACGGGGATTGTGCGTAAACCCGTACCTTCTTGTGTTCATCAATAAAACCATTTCGATATCGCCTAAAATGAACCGGGACTGTGTGTAAACCCGTACTTTTTCGCGTCTCATTGATAAAGCTAGTACATCGATGCCTAAGGTGAACCGGGACTGTGCGTAAACCCGTACTTTTTCTTGCTTCATTGATAAAGCTAAAGCCAATAAAAACGAGTAAGGAGTTGAGAAGTGATCGAAAATGCTTAAACCATTAGTAACTAGCTGAATTTGAGGAAGTTGAATCCCAAGGTCTTTGATCAATAGCCCCTCTTGCGGACTGCACTTGAAAGAAATAGGTTTCGAATCTGAGTTTCTTAAGAGACCAACTAAGTGTTAGGGAATATTCGGTCTTAATGCTAAGCCTTGATGAAAGTAAATTGTGGTTCTTACAAAAGAATGAGGTTTCACTTGTGGATTACGGTTTTTCAGTTTGGCAAATCATTTGTTTAAGTAAGATGTTCCCATTATCAGCAACTTCTCTTCCTTCTTAGTTCGATGCATATTTGCTTGAGGGCAAGCAAAGACTAAGTTTGGGGGAGTTGATGTGTCTGCATTTTACCACATTTTAGGACCATTATTTAGCATGTTTTGCATTGATACTTGCATTATTATCATTTTTTTAGGTTCTTTTTAGCATAAATCGCATTATTAGTGTCGGGCATTGCATACATTGCATAAAAGGGATTTTTAGGTACTTTTTGGAGCTTATCACGGAGTATTTCGGATTACAAGAAGACCAATGAGGAATCGACTGGCCTAAGGTTGAAGTTCAAGATGCAAACTAGAAGATTTTTCACTCGAGTCTCCGACACTCGAGCATGACACTCGACCATCACTTGGTCGAGTGACTTTACGGGCCAGAACTAAGACTTAGGACGAAGATTGAATCTTTGGGCTTCTCTGCGAAAAAGGCCCATCAAAAGCCCCTTTGTGCAAGCCCAATTATCTTTTAGTTCTTTTTCTATTTTCTTTCTTAAGGAAATTTCCTTTTAACTTTTAAAAGGAAATTCCTTTTTTTCTTTAAAGGGAATTTTTCCCTTTTTCTCTTTAAGTATTT
Source organism: Lepidium sativum (assembly GCA_023374145.1). NCBI lineage: Eukaryota > Viridiplantae > Streptophyta > Magnoliopsida > Brassicales > Brassicaceae > Lepidium > Lepidium sativum. The sequence goes on from JAKUCM010004965.1 coordinate 1,945, forward strand.
TTTCTTTTTCCTTAAGATCTTTTGATCTATAAATTGTACTAGGATTTCTACTTTCAAAATACAATCTTTTCTAGCAATTTTCGAGTCTCTTATTTTACTAAGGCATTTACGATTTTCATACTTAAGTTTTATGCAATTAGATTTCGATTTTAAGTTTATGTTTTATTTCATGAATTCTGAGTAAGTTAGTCTAGGGTTCTTGAGGAAAGGGTGAGATTAGGGAAAACTTAGGGATTTCTAGATTTGTTTATATTTAATTAAGGTCCTAGATCTCTTTAGTTTAAGTGTTCTTAATGCTTGTTTCTTTCTGATCAATTGAAATTCGATCTCTTGGTGAATCCCCCCCGAGAGGCGTTTGGGGAATCACTTGAACATGCTTAAATTAAGATAGCATCTTCCTAGCTCAAGAGATTGATTGTCTAGGGTGTTATTAGGCTTTGTAAGGTCCATACTTAAGGCCTCTTGAATTTCCAATCGTTGGGCGAGAGTCAAGTCAGGTTGTCTTTTAGGAGAGGTCCCATTGCGCGAGAGCGAATGTGATTACTTTGTGATTAATTGCTTAGAGGTCATCTAAATAGGTTGATAGATAAGTCTAGAACCCCTAGTAATACCCTAATCATTGATCCTAATCCTCGAGAACCCGTTTTTCCTCTATTGAATTTTCTTGATTTTAATACTCTCCTTTAGGTTGAGATTTCGTGTTGCACTTGATTATTAGTTTTACTATTGCTTTACTTTTAATGCTCTGTTTTTCCATTCTAATACTTTGTTTCGTTTTTAGCATTTTGTGTTAAGATTTCGTTGTCACCTAGGATAGATAACAACTCGCTAAAACTGAATCTGGCTTAGATTAGAATAAGTAGATTACATCTTGATTGCTAGTTACTCTCCCATTGGATTGACACCATACTGTACTACAATTGATTAAATAGACAGTTTGGTATTTGAGAAAACACCGCAAAAACCTGTTTATCAAGTACCACCTATATTACGCATTTTATTATTGAGATTTTGGTCGGCCTGTTTCCTTTCAAATTGATGGCGTCTTACAAATTGATGGTTCGCAACCTCCTCAAGTACATGTGTTCCAGCATATCGAGCTTTAATACACTTAGCGTATACATCGTACAAAGTTGTTGTGTGGTAATACCAATGAGTGAGATCGACTATTGAAAGAGTAGCACTTTCGGCGGCAACCAGGGCATGGACACAAGGAATTTTGTCTAAGTTATACCTCTTGCACAAACATTTTCTCTCCGTCATATTGAAAACATTAAATGATGTGTGGTTTGTCACATGTGCCTGATGTTCATATATTTGTTGTACCGCGAAAACTTTGGTTCCTGAACTCTCCCCTATAAGATCAATAATTGGCCCAACATCATTAAAACTAAAACCTGCATAACTTGAACCAAAACCTACAAGAAAAATTGAAACACATACATTGTATACTAAAACCTACAAAACGGAAGCAAAACCTACATAACAGAAAAACTACATAACGGAAGCGAAGCCTACATTACGGAATCAAAACCTACATAAAGGAAGCAAAACCTACATAACGGTGGGAAAACCTACGTTGTGTAGGTTTTGTTTTATGTTTTGTAGGTTCTGGTTTACGTTATGTAGGTTTTGATTGATGTTATGTAGGTTTTAGGTGTATATAATATGTGTGTTTTGGTCTACGTCACGTAGCTTTTGATTTCATATCTGTTACGGAAACCCACATAACGTTAGCCTAAGCATACATAATGGGATTCAATACCTACATATCATTTATTGAATAAATACATAAGGGGACGTAATTTCAATATTTTTGGCAGGGAATGAGTAAACGGTCATGTATACGATTGTTTTCATGGGCAAGTGTGCGTATTATTGTCGTGTTGAGAACACTGTGAACATGTGTACGTCTTCCTTGGTCGTTTAGACTAAAGTACCACCTATATTACGTGTTTTATTATGGAGCTAAAGAGAGAGATGTTTGCTTTCAAATTGATGGCGGCTTACAAACCTTGTTCGCAACCTCCTCAAGTACATGTGTTCCAGCATCTCGAGCTTTTATACACTTAGCGTATATATCATACAAAGTTGTTGTGAGATAATACCAATGAGTAAGATAGACTATTGAAAGAGTAGCACTTTCGGCGGCAAGTAGGGCATGGACACAAGGAATTTTGTTCGAAACCTCCTCAAGTACATGTGTTCCAGCATATCGAGCTTTAATACACTTAGTGTATGCATCGTACAAAGTTGGTATGTGGTAATACCAATGCGTGAGATAGACTATTGAAAGAGCAGCACTTTCGGCGGCAACTAAGGCATCGACACAAGGAATTTTGTCTACGTTATACCTCTTGCACAAACATTTTCTCTCCGTCATATTGAAAACATTAAATGATGTGTGGTTTGTCACATGTGCCTGATGTTCATATATTTGTTGTACCGCGAAAACTTTGGCTTCCTGAACTCTCCCCTAAAAGATCAATACTTGGCCCAACATCATTAAAACTAAAACCTGCATAACTTGAACCAAAACCTACAAGAAAAATTGAAACACATACATTGTATACTAAAACCTACAAAACGGAAGCAAAACCTACATAACAGAAAAACTACATAACGGAAGCGAAGCCTACATTACGGAATCAAAACCTACATAAAGGAAGCAAAACCTACATAACGGTGGGAAAACCTACGTTGTGTAGGTTTTGTTTTATGTTTTGTAGGTTTTGGTTTACGTTATGTAGGTTTTGATTAATGTTATGTAGGTTTTAGGTATGACTTGTTTACGTTGTGTAGGTTTTGCTTGATGTTTTATATGTTTTGGTATATAATATGTGTGTTTTGGTCTACGTCACGTAGCTTTTGATTTCATATCTATTACGGAAACCCACATAACGTTAGCCTAAGCATACATAATGGGAGTCAATACCTACATATCATTTATTGAATAAATACATAAGGGGACGTAATTTCAATATTTATGGCAGGGAATGAGTAAACGGTCATGTATACGATTGTTTTCATGGGCAAGTGCGCGTATTATTATCGTGTTGAGAACACTGTGAACATGTGTACGTCTTCCTTGGTCGTTTAGACTAAAGTACCACCTATATTACGCGTTTTATTATGGAGCTTTTGGTCGACCTGTTTGCTTTCAAATTGATGGCGGCTTACAAACCTTGTTCGCAACCTCCTCAAGTACATGTGTTCCAGCATCTCGAGCTTTTATACACTTAGCGTATATATCATACAAAGTTGTTGTGAGGTAATACCAATGAGTGAGATAGAATATTGAAAGAGTAGCACTTTCGGCGGCAAGTAGGGCATGGACACAAGGAATTTTGTTCGCAACCTCCTCAAGTACATGTGTTCCAGCATATCGAGCTTTAATACACTTAGTGTATGCATCGTACAAAGTTGGTCTGTGGTAATACCAATGAGTGAGATAGACTATTGAAAGAGCAGCACTTTCGGCGGCAACTAAGGCATGGACACAAGGAATTTTGTCTACGTTATACCTCTTGCACAAACATTTTCTCTCCGTCATATTGAAAACATTAAATGATGTGTGGTTTGTCACATGTGCCTGATGTTCATATATTTGTTGTACCGCGAAAACTTTGGCTTCCTGAACTCTCCCCTAAAAGATCAATACTTGGCCCAACATCATTAAAACTAAAACCTGCATAACTTGAACCAAAACCTACAAGAATAATTGAAACACATACATTGTATACTAAAACCTACAAAACGGAAGCAAAACCTACATAACAGAAAACCTACATAACGGAAGCGAAGCCTACATTACGGAATCAAAACCTACATAAAGGAAGCAAAACCTACATAACGGTGGGAAAACCTACGTTGTGTAGGTTTTTTTTATGTTTTGTAGGTTTTGGTTTACATTATGTAGCTTTTGATTGATGTTATGTAGGTTTTAGGTATGACTTGTTTACGTTGTGTAGGTTTTGCTTGATGTTTTATATGTTTTGGTATATAATATGTGTGTTTTGGTCTACATCACGTAGCTTTTGATTTCATATCTGTTACGGAAACCCACATAACGTTAGCATAAGCATACATAATGGGAGTCAATACCTACATATCATTTATTGAATAAATACATAAGGGGACGTAATTTCAATATTTATGGCAGGGAATGAGTAAACGGTCATGTATACGATTGTTTTGATGGGCAAGTGCGCGTATTATTGTCGTGTTGAGAACACTGTGAACATGTTACGTCTTCCTTGGTCGTTTAGACTAAAGTACCACCTATATTACCCGTTTTATTATGGAGCTTTTGGTCGACCTGTTTGCTTTCAAATTGATGGCGGCTTACAAACCTTGTTCGCAACCTCCTCAAGTACATGTGTTCCAGCATCTCGAGCTTTTATACACTTAGCGTATGCATCATACAAAGTTGTTGTGAGGTAATACCAATGAGTGAGATAGACTATTGAAAGAGTAGCACATTCGGCGGCAAGTAGGGTATGGACACAAGGAATTTTGTTCGCAACCTCCTCAAGTACATGTGTTCCAGCATATCGAGTTTTAATACACTTAGCGTATGCATCGTACAAAGTTGGTTTGTGGTAATGAGTGAGATAGACTATTGAAAGAGCAGCACTTTCGGCGGCAACTAAGGCATGGACACAAGGAATTTTGTCTACGTTATACCTCTTGCACAAACATTTTCTCTCCGTCATATTGAAAACATTAAATGATGTGTTGTTTGTCACATGTGCCTGATGTTCATATATTTGTTGTACCGCGAAAACTTTGGCTTCCTGAACTCTCCCCTAAAAGATCAATACTTGGCCCAACATCATTAAACTAAAACCTGCATAACTTGAACCTAAACCTACAAGAAATATTCAAACACCTACATTGTATACTAAAATCTACAAAACGGAAGCAAAACCTACATAACAGAAAAACTACATAACGGAAGCAAAGCCTACATTACGGAAACAAAACCTACATAAAGGAAGCAAAACCTACATAGCGGTGGGAACGTAAGTTTTCTTTTATATTTTGTAGGTTTTGGTTTACATTATGTAGGTTTTGATTGATGTTATATAGGTTTTGGGTATGACTTGTTTAAGTTGTGTAGGTTTTGCTTGACATTATATAGGTTTTGCTTGACATTATATATCTTTTGCTCTACGTCACGTAGGTTTTGGTTTCATATCTGTTACGAAAACCCACATAATGTTAGCCTAAGCATACATAATGGGAGTCAATACCTACATATCACTTATTGAACAAATATATAAGGTGATGTGATGTGATTCTCCCTAGGATAGAACTCTGAAAATTGGGGCTAGAGTACTCGGAATTGAATGAAACTTGAGCAGCCGATAGATTGGAGTGTGAGAAACTCGGTTATGAGTTTTTAGCGGATTTGATCGAGTATTTCCTGAGATACGTGGCAAAGGTCTCTGTGAGACAAAAAAACTGAAGGATTGATGGAGATGATGAAAGGTGATATGATAGGATGAAAAACGTGATTTGAATTGGTGTGGTGACGGCTGAAAGGATTTAATGGATAGATTTTGGTGATTAGATGAATTTGGTGAAGAATCTCTTGGCTCACAACATGATGGGAGATTCAGGCTCTAGGATTTCCAGAACCGTGGCTTGAGAGCATGGAAAACTCAATAAGAAGTCTTTTTCAATGATAATACTCTAAGAAATTTACAGCAAGTTCTGGGGTTTAAATACAACCTAAAACAGAACAGCATGTAGTTTGAAACATAAATAAAACAACGAAGCGTTTAAATAAAAACAACGAAGCGTCCCAATAATTGGTGCACCTCAAAATCTACTAAGTACAAAACCAGATTGGTTTGTACATTATTCTCCTAATGGTAAGACTCCTAAGTAACTCGCCGTAGTGATTCCATCTGCCTCATTAAAAACCATGAGAGAAAAACCCAATTGGGACAAAACTCTCTATGGGAAAAAGAGTACATACTTCCTCACCTAAGTTACCTAGTTATCATTACCAGGAGAAGTCTTCAAGATGGAGATGTTGAAGACTTGTGCAGCTGCTAGCTCGTCAACTCCTTCGGCAATGAGGGAATGAGCTTCCTTGGCCATCTCCTTAGCTCTGGAACGTGTAATCCGACCCTCTACTTCAGGTGCTGCAGCTGTTGTGTCATCCACGATCATATCATCCTCTCCCTCTTGAAAAGGATTTGTCCTCAAATCTGTATTCTCTTCTGGAAATCGGTCTTTCCTGAGATGAATCCAGACCAAATCTCCTTTATTCCTTTGTTGGCATGCGTCTTGTACTGCTCTGTCTTCTTCTCTATGTTCTCCTTGGCTTTGGCGTGAATTCTTCTGACTTATTCCGCCTTTGCTTTTCCATCTGCACTACATTTCACACTCAAAGGCAAAGAAATCAAGTCTAGAGGGGATTGTGGGTTAAAACCGTATACAATCTCAAAGGGAGAAAAGAGAGTGGCAGAATGCTTAGCATGATTGTAAGCAAACTCTACATGTGGTAGACACTCTTCCCATGACTTGATGTTGCTCTTCACCAACGTCCTTAGAAGTGTTGACAACGTTCTGTTCACTACTTCTGTCTGTCCATCAGTCTGCCAGAAATGCCCTAAGAATTTGGTGTCTCGATCTGAAACTATCACTTGAGGCATTCCATGCAATCTCACAACTTCCCTGAAAAACAGATTAGCTACACAAACAACATCATCCGTCTTGTGGCTAGCTATAAAGTAAGCCATCTTGCTAAACCTGTCAACAACCACAAAAATAGAATCTCTACCATTTCTGGTTCGAGGTAAGCCAAGTACAAAGTCCATAGATAAATGAGTCCAGGGCTGCAAAGGAATAGGAAGAGGTGTGTACAAACCGTGTGGCTGTACCTTACTCTTAGCCATTTTACACGTTTCACACCTAGAACAAACATGATCGACATCTGTCTTCATGTTTGGCCAATAGAAGTGATCCTGCAGTCCAAGTAGAGTCTTTGTAACTCCAAAATGCCCTGCTAATCCACCTCCATGCGCCTCTCTAACTAGCAGCTCTCTGATTGATCCTCTTGGTATACACAAGCGATTATTGTAGAACAAATAACCATCCTGTCTAAATAATTTATCAACAGCAAACTTATGGCATTTGCCATAGCTCTCAGCAAAGTCATTGTCAGTCTCATACAAGTCTTTAATATGCTCAAAACCAGCCAACTTAGAAGTTAAAGTAGAGACTAAAATGTACCTTCTTGATAATGCATCTGCAACTACATTATCCTTACCTTTCTTGTACTTAACTATGCATGGAAACGTCTCTATGAACTCCATCCATCTGGCGTGTCTCTTGTTGAGCTTTTGCTGTCCCTTTAAGTGCTTCAACGACTCATGATCTGTATGAATTATGAATTCTTTTGGCCACAAGTAATGCTGCCACGTTTGAAGTGCTCTAACTAATGCATACAGCTCCTTGTCATAAGTTGGGTAGTTGATTGCAGCTCCTCCTAGCTTCTGAAGCTCTTTAGTCTCAACTAGATTAGTTCTGTAAGCTGGTTTGTTTGGCAACACACAACCAGGCACTAAATCAATCTGATGCTCAATACCACGAATTGAAGGCCGTCCCGATGGTATCTCCTCTGGAAAAACGTCCTGGTCCTCCTCTATAATCTGAATCATCTCATGTGGAAGCTCCTCTGATGGTTTAGTACACGCCAATGTCTCCTTGTACACAAACATGAAAGTAGTCATTTCTGGATCAAACAGCTTGTTAAACTCACTGTGATTGATGTATAATGCATTTGACACTTTCTCCTTCTCCTTTTTGTTCATATGCATCTGATCCTTGTAGATTTCAGCTGGTGTGAGTGGAAGAAGAGAGATTTTTCGTCCCTTGTACTCAAACACCTGCTTGTTTGTGTACCCATCATGCATCACACGCCTATCATACTGCCATGGTCTGCCCAACAGAACATGACTAGACCTCATTGGCACAACATCACACAGCAACTCATCTTCATACTTCCCAATCGCCAACTTGATGAGTACTTGCTGAGAAATGGTTATAGCTCCCTTGTTGTCTAACCACTGCAGCTGATACGGTTTAGGATGTGAAGTAGTCTTAAGATTAAGCTTCTTCACCATCTCCTCACTGGCGGCATTTGTGCAGCTGCCTCCATCAACAATCAAGGTGCAAACCTTATCCTGAACCACACATCTGGTGTGGAAAAGATTCTCACGCTGTTCCCTATCGTCTGGATGAATCTGAACACTCAAAGTTCTGCGTGCTACTAACATCTCTCCAACTGCTGCTGGTTCTTCTTCTGAATGCTCATGATCTGATTCCACATAAATCCTATGACCAGAAACGTAATCAGACCGTCTGTGTGGCTGTGAGCTTCTCCTTTGATGACCAACTGTTTCTCTGTCCCTAATTGGTGATTTAAGGCGTCTAACTCTCTGATGTCTAGAAGAAGAACCCACGTGTGCCTTTCCTTTAGCAATCATGATTGCTTCATTAGGACTAGGAGGCTCTGATGATTCTGGCTTGGTAGCACTTTGATCATTCTTTAGCTCTTTGAATCGGTTCTCAAACTTGCTATCAAGCTGCTCTAATTGCTGAAAGAGTTGAGAAGCTATTGCTTGATTGGCTTCTTTGATTTGCTGAGCCATGGCTTTGCTTAGAGCTTCCATAGCTTCAGCTGAAAGCTCCATTGTACCTGAAAGGAAGTCAAAACAACTCACAGTAACTAGTTCTACGATGAAAAGAAAGAAAATAAAAGCCTAAAAAAAACGAAAATCCTAATCCTATTAGGAATAGGATTCCTAAACTAATCCTAATTCTAACAGGAAAACAGAAAACCTAATCCTAATTCTAATAGGAAAACAGAAACTAATCCTAATTCTAATAGGAAAACTCAAAACCTAATCCTAATTCTAATAGGAAAACTCAAAACCTAATCCTAATTCTAATAGGAAAATAGAAACTAATCCTAATTCTAATAGGAAAACTCAAAACTAATCCTAATTCAATCAAGAAACGAAACCTAATCCTAATTCAATCAGGAAAACGAATCTAAACCCTAACAATGAATGAGAACAAAAATAACAAGAGAAAGAGAGATTAGGGTTAGAGATTTTCTCAGCCTTGGCACAGAGTTGGCTCTGATACCACTTGATGTGATTCTCCCTAGGATAGAACTCTGAAAATCGGGGCTAGAGTACTCGGAATCGAATGAAACTTGAGCAGCGGATAGATTGGAGTGTGAGAAACTCGGTTATGAGTTTTTAGCGGATTTGATCGAGTATTTCCTGAGATACGTGGCAAAGGTCTCTGTGAGACAAAAAAACTGAAGGATTGATGGAGATGATGAAAGGTGATATGATAGGATGAAAAACGTGATTTGAATTGGTGTGGTGACGGCTGAAAGGATTTAATGGATAGATTTTGGTGATTAGATGAATTTGGTGAAGAATCTCTTGGCTCACAACGTGATGGGAGATTCAGGCTCTAGGATTTCCAGAACCGTGGCTTGAGAGCATGGAAAACTCAATAAGAAGTCTTTTTCAATGATAATACTCTAAGAAATTTACAGCAAGTTCTGGGGTTTAAATACAACCTAAAACAGAACAGCATGTAGTTTTTAAACCGAAAAACAACAAGTAGTTTGAAACATAAATAAAACAACGAAGCGTTTAAATAAAAACAACGAAGCGTCCCACTAATTGGTGCACCTCAAAATCTACCAAGTACAAAACCAGATTGGTTTGTACATTATTCTCCTAATGGTAAGACTCCTAAGTAACTCGCCGTAGTGATTCCATCTGCCTCATTAAAAACCATGAGAGAAAACCCAATTGGGACAAAACTCTCTATGGGAAAAAGAGTACATACTTCCTCACCTAAGTTACCTAGTTATCATTACCAGGAGAAGTCTTCAAGATGGAGATGTTGAAGACTTGTGCAGCTGCTAGCTCGTCAACTCCTTCGGCAATGAGGGAATGAGCTTCCTTGGCCATCTCCTTAGCTCTGGAACGTGTAATCCGACCCTCTACTTCAGGTGCTGCAGCTGTTGTGTCATCCACGATCATATCATCCTCTCCCTCTTGAAAAGGATTTGTCCTCAAATCTGTATTCTCTTCTGGAAATCGGTCTTTCCTGAGATGAATCCAGACCAAATCTCCTTGTTCAAATATCAGCTCCTTTATTCCTTTGTTGGCATGCGTCTTGTACTGCTCTGTCTTCTTCTCTATGTTCTCCTTGGCTTTGGCGTGAATTCTTCTGACTTGTTCCGCCTTTGCTTTTCCATCTGCACTACATTTCACACTCAAAGGCAAAGAAATCAAGTCTAGAGGGGATTGTGGGTTAAAACCGTATACAATCTCAAAGGGAGAAAAGAGAGTGGCATAATGCTTAGCATGATTGTAAGCAAACTCTACATGTGGTAGACACTCTTCCCATGACTTGATGTTGCTCTTCACCAACGTCCTTAGAAGTGTTGACAACGTTCTGTTCACTACTTCTGTCTGTCCATCAGTTTGCCAGAAATGCCCTAAGAATTTGGTGTCTCGATCTGAAACTATCACTTGAGGCATTCCATGCAATCTCACAACTTCCCTGAAAAACAGATTAGCTACACAAACAACATCATCCGTCTTGTGGCTAGCTATAAAGTAAGCCATCTTGCTAAACCTGTCAACAACCACAAAAATAGAATCTCTACCATTTCTGGTTCGAGGTAAGCCAAGTACAAAGTCCATAGATAAATGAGTCCAGGGCTGCAAAGGAATAGGAAGAGGTGTGTACAAACTGTGTGGCTGTACCTTACTCTTAGCCATTTTACATGTTTCACACCTAGAACAAACCTGATCGACATCTGTCTTCATGTTTGGCCAATAGAAGTGATCCTGCAGTCCAAGTAGAGTCTTTGTAACTCCAAAATGCCCTGCTAATCCACCTCCATGCGCCTCTCTAACTAGCAGCTCTCTGATTGATCCTCTTGGTATACACAAGCGATTATTGTAGAACAAATAACCATCCTGTCTAAATAATTTATCAACAGCAAACTTATGGCATTTGCCATAGCTCTCAGCAAAGTCATTGTCAGTCTCATACAAGTCTTTAATATGCTCAAAACCAGCCAACTTAGAAGTTAAAGTAGAGACTAAAATGTACCTTCTTGATAATGCATCTGCAACTACATTATCCTTACCTTTCTTGTACTTAACTATGCATGGAAACGTCTCTATGAACTCCATCCATCTGGCGTGTCTCTTGTTGAGCTTTTGCTGTCCCTTTAAGTGCTTCAACGACTCATGATCTGTATGAATTATGAATTCTTTTGGCCACAAGTAATGCTGCCACGTTTGAAGTGCTCTAACTAATGCATACAGCTCCTTGTCATAAGTTGGGTAGTTGATTGCAGCTCCTCCTAGCTTCTGAAGCTCTTTAGTCTCAACTAGATTAGTTCTGTAAGCTGGTTTGTTTGGCAACACACAACCAGGCACTAAATCAATCTGATGCTCAATACCACGAATTGGAGGCCGTCCCGATGGTATCTCCTCTGGAAAAACGTCCTGGTACTCCTCTATAATCTGAATCATCTCATGTGGAAGCTCCTCTGATGGTTTAGTACACGCCAATGTCTCCTTGTACACAAACATGAAAGTAGTCATTTCTGGATCAAACAGCTTGTTAAACTCATTGTGATTGATGTATAATGCATTTGACACTTTCTCCTTCTCCTTTTTGTTCATATGCATCTGATCCTTGTAGATTTCAGCTGGTGTGAGTGGAAGAAGAGAGATTTTTCGTCCCTTGTACTCAAACACCTGCTTGTTTGTGTACCCATCATGCATCACACGCCTATCATACTGCCATGGTCTGCCCAACAGAACATGACTAGACCTCATTGGCACAACATCACACAGCAACTCATCTTCATACTTCCCAATCGCCAACTTGATGAGTACTTGCTGAGAAATGGTTATAGCTCCCTTGTTGTCTAACCACTGCAGCTGATACGGTTTAGGATGTGAAGTAGTCTTAAGATTAAGCTTCTTCACCATCTCCTCACTGACGGCATTTGTGCAGCTGCCTCCATCAACAATCAAGGTGCAAACCTTATCCTGAACCACACATCTGGTGTGGAAAAGATTCTCACGCTGTTCCCTATCGTCTGGATGAATCTGAACACTCAAAGTTCTGCGTGCTACTAACATCTCTCCAACTGCTGCTGGTTCTTCTTCTGAATGCTCATGATCTGATTCCACATAAATCCTATGACCAGAAACGTAATCAGACCGTCTGTGTGGCTGTGAGCTTCTCCTTTGATGACCAACTGTTCCTCTGTCCCTAATTGGTGATTTAAGGCGTCTAACTCTCTGCTGTCTAGAAGAAGAACCCACGTGTGCCTTTCCTTTAGCAATCATGATTGCTTCATTAGGACTAGGAGGCTCTGATGATTCTGGCTTGGTAGCACTTTGATCATTCTTTAGCTCTTTGAATCGGTTCTCAAACTTGCTATCAAGCTGCTCTAATTGCTGAAAGAGTTGAGAAGCTATTGCTTGATTGGCTTCTTTGATTTGCTGAGCCATGGCTTTGCTTAGAGCTTCCATAACTTCAGCTGAAAGCTCCATTGTACCTGAAAGGAAGTCAAAACAACTCACAGTAACTAGTTCTACGATGAAAAGAAAGAAAATAAAAGCCTAAAAAAAACGAAAATCCTAATCCTATTAGGAATAGGATTCCTAAACTAATCCTAATTCTAACAGGAAAACAGAAAACCTAATCCTAATTCTAATAGGAAAACAGAAACTAATCCTAATTCTAATAGGAAAACTCAAAACCTAATCCTAATTCTAATAGGAAAACTCAAAACCTAATCCTAATTCTAATAGGAAAATAGAAACTAATCCTAATTCTAATAGGAAAACTCAAAACTAATCCTAATTCAATCAAGAAACGAAACCTAATCCTAATTCAATCAGGAAAACGAATCTAAACCCTAACAATGAATAAGAACGAAAATAACAAGAGAAAGAGATGTTAGGGTTAGAGATTTTCTCAGCCTTGGCACAGAGTTGGCTCTGATACCACTTGATGTGATTCTCCCTAGGATAGAACTCTGAAAATCGGGGCTAGAGTACTCGGAATCGAATGAAACTTGAGCAGCAGATAGATTGGAGTGTGAGAAACTCGGTTATGAGTTTTTAGCGGATTTGATCGAGTATTTCCTGAGATACGTGGCAAAGGTCTCTGTGAGACAAAAAAACTGAAGGATCGATGGAGATGATGAAAGGTGATATGATAGGATGAAAAACGTGATTTGAATTGGTGTGGTGACGGCTGAAAGGATTTAATGGATAGATTTTGGTGATTAGATGAATTTGGTGAAGAATCTCTTGGCTCACAACGTGATGGGAGATTCAGGCTCTAGGATTTCCAGAACCGTGGCTTGAGAGCATGGAAAACTCAATAAGAAGTCTTTTTCAATGATAATACTCTAAGAAATTTACAGCAAGTTATGGGGTTTAAATACAACCTAAAACAGAACAGCATGTAGTTTTTAATCCGAAAAACAACAAGTAGTTTGAAACATAAATAAAACAACGAAGCGTCCCACTAATTGGTGCACCTCAAAATCTACTAAGTACAAAACCAGATTGGTTTGTACATTATTCTCCTAATGGTAAGACTCCTAAGTAACTCGCCGTAGTGATTCCATCTGCCTCATTAAAAACCATGAGAGAAAACCCAATTGGGACAAAACTCTCTATGGGAAAAAGAGTACATACTTCCTCACCTAAGTTACCTAGTTATCATTACCAGGAGAAGTATTCAAGATGGAGATGTTGAAGACTTGTGCAGCTGCTAGCTCGTCAACTCCTTCGGCAATGAGGGAATGAGCTTCCTTGGCCATCTCCTTAGCTCTGGAACGTGTAATCCGACCCTCTACTTCAGGTGCTGCAGCTGTTGTGTCATCCACGATCATATCATCCTCTCCCTCTTGAAAAGGATTTGTCCTCAAATCTGTATTCTCTTCTGGAAATCGGTATTTCCTGAGATGAATCCAGACCAAATCTCCTTGTTCAAATATCAGCTCCTTTATTCCTTTGTTGGCATGCGTCTTGTACTGCTCTGTCTTCTTCTCTATGTTCTCCTTGGCTTTGGCGTGAATTCTTCTGACTTGTTCCGCCTTTGCTTTTCCATCTGCACTACATTTCACACTCAAAGGCAAAGAAATCAAGTCTAGAGGGGATTGTGGGTTAAAACCGTATACAATCTCAAAGGGAGAAAAGAGAGTGGCAGAATGCTTAGCATGATTGTAAGCAAACTCTACATGTGGTAGACACTCTTCCCATGACTTGATGTTGCTCTTCACCAACGTCCTTAGAAGTGTTGACAACGTTCTGTTCACTACTTCTGTCTGTCCATCAGTCTGCCAGAAATGCCCTAAGAATTTGGTGTCTCGATCTGAAACTATCACTTGAGGCATTCCATGCAATCTCACAACTTCCCTGAAAAACAGATTAGCTACACAAACAGCATCATCCGTCTTGTGGCTAGCTATAAAGTAAGCCATCTTGCTAAACCTGTCAACAACCACAAAAATAGAATCTCTACCATTTCTGGTTCGAGGTAAGCCAAGTACAAAGTCCATAGATAAATGAGTCCAGGGCTGCAAAGGAATAGGAAGAGGTGTGTACAAACCGTGTGGCTGTACCTTACTCTTAGCCATTTTACACGTTTCACACCTAGAACAAACCTGATCGACATCTGTCTTCATGTTTGGCCAATAGAAGTGATCCTGCAGTCCAAGTAGAGTCTTTGTAACTCCAAAATGCCCTGCTAATCCACCTCCATGCGCCTCTCTAACTAGCAGCTCTCTGATTGATCCTCTTGGTATACACAAGCGATTATTGTAGAACAAATAACCATCCTGTCTAAATAATTTATCAACAGCAAACTTATGGCATTTGCCATAGCTCTCAGCAAAGTCATTGTCAATCTCATACAAGTCTTTAATATGCTCAAAACCAGCCAACTTAGAAGTTAAAGTAGAGACTAAAATGTACCTTCTTGATAATGCATCTGCAACTACATTATCCTTACCTTTCTTGTACTTAACTATGCATGGAAACGTCTCTATGAACTCCATCCATCTGGCGTGTCTCTTGTTGAGCTTTTGCTGTCCCTTTAAGTGCTTCAACGACTCATGATCTGTATGAATTATGAATTCTTTTGGCCACAAGTAATGCTGCCACGTTTGAAGTGCTCTAACTAATGCATACAGCTCCTTGTCATAAGTTGGGTAGTTGATTGCAGCTCCTCCTAGCTTCTGAAGCTCTTTAGTCTCAACTAGATTAGTTCTGTAAGCTGGTTTGTTTGGCAACACACAACCAGGCACTAAATCAATCTGATGCTCAATACCACGAATTGGAGGCCGTCCCGATGGTATCTCCTCTGGAAAAACGTCCTGGTACTCCTCTATAATCTGAATCATCTCATGTGGAAGCTCCTCTGATGGTTTAGTACACGCCAATGTCTCCTTGTACACAAACATGAAAGTAGTCATTTCTGGATCAAACAGCTTGTTAAACTCATTGTGATTGATGTATAATGCATTTGACACTTTCTCCTTCTCCTTTTTGTTCATATGCATCTGATCCTTGTAGATTTCAGCTGGTGTGAGTGGAAGAAGAGAGATTTTTCGTCCCTTGTACTCAAACACCTGCTTGTTTCTGTACCCATCATGCATCACACGCCTATCATACTGCCATGGTCTGCCCAACAGAACATGACTAGACCTCATTGGCACAACATCACACAGCAACTCATCTTCATACTTCCCAATCGCCAACTTGATGAGTACTTGCTGAGAAATGGTTATAGCTCCCTTGTTGTCTAACCACTGCAGCTGATACGGTTTAGGATGTGAAGTAGTCTTAAGATTAAGCTTCTTCACCATCTCCTCACTGACGGCATTTGTGCAGCTGCCTCCATCAACAATCAAGGTGCAAACCTTATCCTGAACCACACATCTGGTGTGGAAAAGATTCTCACGCTGTTCCCTATCGTCTGGATGAATCTGAACACTCAAAGTTCTGCGTGCTACTAACATCTCTCCAACTGCTGCTGGTTCTTCTTCTGAATGCTCATGATCTGATTCCACATAAATCCTATGACCAGAAACGTAATCAGACCGTCTGTGTGGCTGTGAGCTTCTCCTTTGATGACCAACTGTTTCTCTGTCCCTAATTGGTGATTTAAGGCGTCTAACTCTCTGCTGTCTAGAAGAAGAACCCACGTGTGCCTTTCCTTTAGCAATCATGATTGCTTCATTAGGACTAGGAGGCTCTGATGATTCTGGCTTGGTAGCACTTTGATCATTCTTTAGCTCTTTGAATCGGTTCTCAAACTTGCTATCAAGCTGCTCTAATTGCTGAAAGAGTTGAGAAGCTATTGCTTGATTGGCTTCTTTGATTTGCTGAGCCATGGCTTTGCTTAGAGCTTCCATAGCTTCAGATGAAAGCTCCATTGTACCTGAAAGGAAGTCAAAACAACTCACAGTAACTAGTTCTACGATGAAAAGAAAGAAAATAAAAGCCTAAAAAAAACGAAAATCCTAATCCTATTAGGAATAGGATTCCTAAACTAATCCTAATTCTAACAGGAAAACAGAAAACCTAATCCTAATTCTAATAGGAAAACAGAAACTAATCCTAATTCTAATAGGAAAACTCAAAACCTAATCCTAATTCTAATAGGAAAACTCAAAACCTAATCCTAATTCTAATAGGAAAATAGAAACTAATCCTAATTCTAATAGGAAAACTCAAAACTAATCCTAATTCAATCAAAAAAAAAAAAAAAAAAAAAAAAAAAAAAAAAAAAAAAAAAAAAAAAAAAAAAAAAAAAAAAAAAAAAAAAAAAAAAAAAAAAAAAAGAGAGAGAGAGAGATTTTCTCAGCCTTGGCACAGAGTTGGCTCTGATACCACTTGATGTGATTCTCCCTAGGATAGAACTCTGAAAATCGGGGCTAGAGTACTCGGAATCGAATGAAACTTGAGCAGCGGATAGATTGGAGTGTGAGAAACTCGGTTATGAGTTTTTAGCGGATTTGATCGAGTATTTCCTGAGATACGTGGCAAAGGTCTCTGTGAGACAAAAAAACTGAAGGATTGATGGAGATGATGAAAGGTGATATGATAGGATGAAAAACGTGATTTGAATTGGTGTGGTGACAGCTGAAAGGATTTAATGGATAGATTTTGGTGATTAGATGAATTTGGTGAAGAATCTCTTGGCTCACAACGTGATGGGAGATTCAGGCTCTAGGATTTCCAGAACCGTGGCTTGAGAGCATGGAAAACTCAATAAGAAGTCTTTTTCAATGATAATACTCTAAGAAATTTACAGCAAGTTATGGGGTTTAAATACAACCTAAAACAGAACATCATGTAGTTTTTAAACCGAAAAACAACAAGTAGTTTGAAACATAAATAAAACAACGAAGCGTCCCACTAATTGGTGCACCTCAAAATCTACTAAGTACAAAACCAGATTGGTTTGTACATTATTCTCCTAATGGTAAGACTCCTAAGTAACTCGCCGTAGTGATTCCATCTGCCTCATTAAAAACCATGAGAGAAAACCCAATTGGGACAAAACTCTCTATGGGAAAAAGAGTACATACTTCCTCACCTAAGTTACCTAGTTATCATTACCAGGAGAAGTATTCAAGATGGAGATGTTGAAGACTTGTGCAGCTGCTAGCTCGTCAACTCCTTCGACAATGAGGGAATGAGCTTCCTTGGCCATCTCCTTAGCTCTGGAACGTGTAATCCGACCCTCTACTTCAGGTGCTGCAGCTGTTGTGTCATCCACGATCATATCATCCTCTCCCTCTTGAAAAGGATTTGTCCTCAAATCTGTATTCTCTTCTGGAAATCGGTCTTTCCTGAGATGAATCCAGACCAAATCTCCTTGTTCAAATATCAGCTCCTTTATTCCTTTGTTGGCATGCGTCTTGTACTGCTCTGTCTTCTTCTCTATGTTCTCCTTGGCTTTGGCGTGAATTCTTCTGACTTGTTCCGCCTTTGCTTTTCCATCTGCACTACATTTCACACTCAAAGGCAAAGAAATCAAGTCTAGAGGGGATTGTGGGTTAAAACCGTATACAATCTCAAAGGGAGAAAAGAGAGTGGCAGAATGCTTAGCATGATTGTAAGCAAACTCTACATGTGGTAGACACTCTTCCCATGACTTGATGTTGCTCTTCACCAACGTCCTTAGAAGTGTTGACAACGTTCTGTTCACTACTTCTGTCTGTCCATCAGTCTGCCAGAAATGCCCTAAGAATTTGGTGTCTCGATCTGAAACTATCACTTGAGGCATTCCATGCAATCTCACAACTTCCCTGAAAAACAGATTAGCTACACAAACAACATCATCCGTCTTGTGGCTAGCTATAAAGTAAGCCATCTTGCTAAACCTGTCAACAACCACAAAAATAGAATCTCTACCATTTCTGGTTCGAGGTAAGCCAAGTACAAAGTCCATAGATAAATGAGTCCAGGGCTGCAAAGGAATAGGAAGAGGTGTGTACAAACTGTGTGGCTGTACCTTACTCTTAGCCATTTTACACGTTTCACACCTAGAACAAACCTGATCGATGTCTTCATGTTTGGCCAATAGAAGTGATCCTGCAGTCCAAGTAGAGTCTTTGTAACTCCAAAATGCCCTGCTAATCCACCTCCATGCGCCTCTCTAACTAGCAGCTCTCTGATTGATCCTCTTGGTATACACAAGCGATTATTGTAGAACAAATAACCATCCTGTCTAAATAATTTATCAACAGCAAACTTATGGCATTTGCCATAGCTCTCAGCAAAGTCATTGTCAGTCTCATACAAGTCTTTAATATGCTCAAAACCAGCCAACTTAGAAGTTAAAGTAGAGACTAAAATGTACCTTCTTGATAATGCATCTGCAACTACATTATCCTTACCTTTCTTGTACTTAACTATGCATGGAAACGTCTCTATGAACTCCATCCATCTGGCGTGTCTCTTGTTGAGCTTTTGCTGTCCCTTTAAGTGCTTCAACGACTCATGATCTGTATGAATTATGAATTCTTTTGGCCACAAGTAATGCTGCCACGTTTGAAGTGCTCTAACTAATGCATACAGCTCCTTGTCATAAGTTGGGTAGTTGATTGCAGCTCCTCCTAGCTTCTGAAGCTCTTTAGTCTCAACTAGATTAGTTCTGTAAGCTGGTTTGTTTGGCAACACACAACCAGGCACTAAATCAATCTGATGCTCAATACCACGAATTGGAGGCCGTCCCGATGGTATCTCCTCTGGAAAAACGTCCTGGTACTCCTCTATAATCTGAATCATCTCATGTGGAAGCTCCTCTGATGGTTTAGTACACGCCAATGTCTCCTTGTACACAAACATGAAAGTAGTCATTTCTGGATCAAACAGCTTGTTAAACTCACTGTGATTGATGTATAATGCATTTGACACTTTCTCCTTCTCCTTTTTGTTCATATGTATCTGATCCTTGTAGATTTCAGCTGGTGTGAGTGGAAGAAGAGAGATTTTTCGTCCCTTGTACTCAAACACCTGCTTGTTTGTGTACCCATCATGCATCACACGCCTATCATATTGCCATGGTCTGCCCAACAAAACATGACTAGACCTCATTGGCACAACTGATAAACAAGTTTTTGCGGTGTTTTCTCAAATACCAAACTGTTTATGTAATCAATTGCAGTACAGTATGGTGTCAATCCACTGGGAGAGTAACTAGCAATCAAGATATAATCTACTTATTCTAATCTAAGCCAGATTCGGTTTTAGCAAGTGGTGATCTATCCTAGGTGATAATGAAATCTTAAAAATGCTAAAAATGAAACAGAGTATTAGAATGTAAGACAGAGCATTAAAAGTAAAGCAATAATGAAACTAATAAAGTGCAACACGAAATCTCAACCTAAAGCAGAGTATTAAAATCACGAAAATTCAATAAGGAAAAAAACGGGTTCTCGAGGATTAGGATCAATGATTAGGGTATTCCTAGGGGTTCTAGACTTATCTATCAACCTATTTAGATGACCTCTAAGCAAGGAATCACAAAGTAATCACATTCGCTCTCGCGCAATGGGACCTCTCCTAAAAGACAACCTGACTTGACTCTCGCCCAACGATTGGAAATTCTAGAGGCCTTAAGTATGGACCTTACAAAGCCTAATAACACCCTAGACAATCAATCTCTTGAGCTAGGAAGATGCTATCTTAATTTAAGCATGTTCAAGTGATTCCCCAAACGCCTCTCGGGGGGGATTCACCAAGAGATCGAATTTCAATTGATCAGAAAGAAACAAGCATTAAGAACACTTAAACTAAAGAGATCTAAGACCTTATTTAAACATAGACAAATCTAGAAATCCCTAAGTTTTCCCCTAATCTCACCCTTTCCTCAAGAACCCTAGACTAACTTACTCAGAATTCATGAAATAAAACATAGACTTAAAATCGAAAATCAATTGCATAAACTTAAGACTTAAAATCGTAAATTGCTAAAAGAAAGAACTCGAAATTTTGCTGGAAAAGATTGTATATTGAAAGTAGAAATTCTAGTACAATTTATAGATCAAAAGATCTTAAAGAAAAAGGAAAAATACTTAAAGAGAAAAAGGGAAAAATTCCCTTGAAAGAAAAATGGGAATTTCCTTTTAAAAGTTAAAAGGAAATTTCCCTAAGAAAGAAAAATAGAAAAGAACTAAAAGATAATTGGGCTTGCACAAAGGGGCTTTTGATGGGCCTTTTTCGCAGAGAAGCCCAAAGATTCAATCTTCGTCTAAAGTCTCAGTTCTGGTCCGTAAAGGCACTCGACCAAGTGATGGTCGAGTGTCATGCTCGAGTGTCGGAGACTCGAGTGACAAATCTTCTAGTTTGCATCTTGAACTTCAACCTTAGACCAGTCGATTCCTCATTGGTCTTCTTGTACTCCGAAATACTTCGTGATAAGCTCCAAAAAGTACCTAAAAGTCCCTTTTTATGCAATGTATGCAATGCCCGATACTAATAATGCAAATTATGCTAAAAGGAACCTAAAACAATGATAATAATGCAAGTATGAATGCAAAACATGCTAAATAATGGTCCTAAAATGTGGTAAAATGCAGACACATCAACTCCCCCAAACTTAGTCTTTGCTTGCCCTCAAGCAAATGTGCATCGAACTAAGAAGGAAGAGAAGTTGCTAACAATGGGAACATCTTACTTAAACAAATGACCTGCCAAATCGAAAAAACTGTAACCCACAAGTGAAACCTCATTCTTTTGTAAGAACCACAATTTACTTTCATCAAGGCTTAGCATCAAGACCGATTATTCCCTAACACTTAGTTGGTCTCTCAAGAAATTCAGATTCGAAACCTATTTTTTTTCAAGTGCAGTCCGCAAAAGGGGCTATTAATCAAAGACTTTGGGATTCAACTTCCTCAAATTCAGCTAGTCACTAATGGTTTAAGCATTTTCGATCACTTCTCAACTCTTTACTCGTTTTTATTGGCTTTAGCTTATCAATGAAGCACGAAAAAGTACGGGTTTACGCACAGTCCCGGTTCACCTTAGGCATCGATGTATTAGCTTTATCAATGAGACGCGAAAAAGTACGGGTTTACGCACAGTCCCGGTTCATTTTAGGCGATATCGAAATGGTTTTATTGATGAACACAAGAAGGTACGGGTTTACGCACAATCCCCGTTCATCTTAGACCATATATTTTGAGCCGAGTTTTGAGAAGGATGATTCTATATTCACCTCATGCTTTTTATTTTTACTTAGCTAGCTGAACCTAAGGAAGGATCTTATGCAATGTATCTCAAGCCCCTAATTTGGAAAATAAAGTTTGATTATGAGGTAACAAATCAGGTTCTTTTCGAGACACAACCTAAGTATTGGTTTCAAAGGTTAATGATCTACCTATCAGTGTTCAAGAGGGAAAAACGCAAGTCTAAGAGTTCACTATGGTTACTAGCCAATCAACCTAGCAAGTCTACCTATCTAGCAAGATGATTCCCGAAACTCTAGACTCAATCCTATATGAATGCATCTGTTTTTGACTTATGCATTTTCGAGTTTTTCAATTTTTTTTTGGTTTTTTCTATGCCTTAGATGTGATGCAATATGATCAAATGCAAGAATAAAAACTAAGAACCACAGAAAACAAAGTCAAATATCCTCTAGAACCCTCCCCCAAACTTAAATCACACAGTCCCTTGTGTGTATAAAAGTCCGAAAGAGGATCCTAGACCAGCAAGTCAAGTGAAAAATATGCAAAAGCAAGCTAAGTAAAAGAAATGTAAAAGCAAGTCAATTGAAAAATATGCAATGGTATTTATAATGAAAGGAAGGGGTTTTGGTACCTCTTAATGATTCCAGTAATCGGATGCCACATTTCGCATAAGCTCCATGTAGTAGTCATTATGCCTTTGACGCTCGAGCTCAGCTTGCTCGAGCGTGTCTGTCGAGTGTTCGGAATGCTCGACTGATTGGTGCTCGAGCGGTTGGCTCGAGCTTGCTCCTGCTGCATCAAATGGTCTCTTGTATGAGAAGGCTGCTGGGTTAGCTGAGGAACGTCTAGCTGGTGCTGGTTGGTGTTGCCTTTCACGATCCGTGGATATGGAGGCTCTTCTTGGGCGAATAGTTGGTGGTGGTGGTGGTGGTGCGCTGTTCCTTTCTAGAGCTGCAACTCTTCTACTTAGATTATCGTTTTCCTGCCTTCTAGCTTCGTCGCTAGCAGTCAGCTTCTTCACCTTTTTCATCAACCATTTGTTCATTTTCTGCAATAAGCCTATGTGCTTGTGTGCTTCTCGGATTGGTTCTCCTTGACGAGGTGGCATCGTGTATTCTTCAAAACAATATGCCTCGGGATCCACCTCATCGCTGTTTGTTGGTGATGAACTCTGCTGAGGTTCATTGGGGTCGTACAAGGCTTCTAGAGGTGGGTTGAAATCCGTGTTTCGCCCCATTCTTATTGTCGTGTACTCCCTGTTTGGCAAGAGCAGAAAAGCGTTTGGTCTAAGTAAATGATGGAAAGAGTAAAGGAGCTTACCTCGAACTTCCATTGTGGCCAAGAATTGACTCCTCCTTAAATGATCGATGTTCATGAACCGAGGGTCAGCCCATTGTGTCTCATCGATTGGCACATTGCACCTTTCCAGAATGCATGTGATAAGTCCGCCAATTGTGATCTTTCCATCACGTTCTCCAGTTTTGTTATCCCTTGCCCAATCTCGGTATGTGACTAATTGGTTGGCAAACTGGATTGTTAATCCAGCATTGTTTCGATCTCCAATAATCGGGGATCCGTCACTCTTTTGACCAACAATGTCTTTAAGAGCAGTCACCAACATCTCCATTTCTCCTAGGTTAATGGTTCCAGTAGTAAAACGTGAGAAAAATGTATTTGCTAGGATTGTTCGAAAATACCTTAACGCCGGGTTTCGGATCAGTGATGCCTTAGATCGGGAGGATGAGAATCTGCTCCTTGTTGATGCAATCGACCTCCACACATCATCCAACTCAGCTCTATCGAAATCGGGTCCATAATTTTCGGACTCGGCCTTCGGGAACTCGAAGAGGTCCCTAAGTGCTTTGAATGTCATTCGATAGTCCCTTCCTCTTATTGCAAAGAAGATGTAACCGCCACCTTGCTTTTCTTGGAGATTCTTGTTTTCAGCATCGTATAGAACGATTTGAACCGTTGCTAAAAACTGAAGAGTCTCTTCTTTGTAAGCTCTTTGTGGATATTGCACAAATGTGGACAGCCCACAATTTTGCAACATGAGATCCACATCTCTTGTTATCCCCATTGCGGTTAGCGCTTCCTTGCATGGATAGCGGGTACCTAAAAAATCCATCCTCCGCAGATCACTTAGTGCCCTTGCCGAATTATGCCTCTCCTTCATCTCTTTCTCTCTTTTTCCGGCAAGAATTATCTCTCTTGCTTCTGCCGCCTCTCTTTCACCATATCCATCTTCACGGAGTGTTTCAGCAGCAAGGTCTGGGTCCAATTCGTCTTCATCCACCTCTTTCTTCCGACTCATTCTCAGACTGTACTTCCATCCTCCTCTTCTCTTTTCTGTCGGGTCCTGCTTGCGGCAATGGAAGACTCTCCTTGTAAAGGATTGCTTCTGGATCGAGCATTATTTTTGGCTCTGAGGCGGAGGAGGGTTGGCTTTGTTGGATTTTCCGTCTGTCATGGTGAAAGTAGGTCGGAGGAAGAGCAAGTATTCGGACACTCGAACAAGACACTCGAGCAGAGGTGATCGAGTGTAGTGGATGAACAAAAAGAGGGACGATTTGCTTCTGCAAAAGATGAGAACAACTAGAGAGAAATGTTAGAGAGAGAATGTATTTCGTGTGAATGGAAGGAGAGAGGCTCCTCCTCCTTTTATAGAGGAGAAAAAACAAGGGGGAGCCTTTCAAATTCAAAATTTGAACTTGGATTAAATCAAATCTTTTTGAATAAATGGAAAAGATATTGCATTAAAGAAAGATTTAACCCATTTTTCGGAGTAAATGTCTCCCCCTTTTCTCAGCTTTTTGGCAGTTATAGGCTTGGAGGTATGTGAATAGGCATGAAGGCGGGACGCTCGAGCCCTGACACTCGAGCAGGTTTGGTCGAGTGTCAGTCTGCCAAAAGCTGGCTGATGCTCGAGTGGGACACTCGACCAGGCGGTGGTCGAGTGTTGTCCCATCTTGTCGGTTTTGACCCTACTTATCCCATGTGGGCCCTATTTTCCTGCAAAAGAGACCCAAAAAACCTTCCAAGTGCATGTAAGTCGAAATAGATGTATGAAAAAATGATAAATAGCAAATTTGTAAGTAAATATGCGAAAAGAAGAAATTGAATGTATATACAGAGGATACCTTTGGGATTGCCTCCCAACTGCGCTTGTTTATAGTCTCAAGCTCGACTTTCCTCCTTTTTATTGAGAGAGGAGGTGGTTCATCGAGCAGAACCGAAGTTCCCTCGGGAATCGTGCTTTTTGCCAAGTAAGGCTTTACTCTATGACCGTTTACAGTGAATCCTTCTCCATTGCTATTTGCTAAAGTGACTGCTCCATAAGGTAAAACTTGTAATACTTTGAACGGACCAGACCACTTTCGATCGTAGCTTTCCCGGGAATAGCTTGAGTCTTGAGTTAAAGAGTAGCACTTGATCACCACTTTGATTGTTTTCCGCTGGATCTTTTGTCATGAGCTGCTTTTGTTCGATCCCTTGTATGCTTTTGAGCTGTCATATGCTTCGAGTCTGATTTCTTCGAGTTTCATGGTAAGTCCATTTGCCTCTTCTCTTGTGCTGTCTTGATATCAAAATTCAAGAGTTTGGTTGCCCAAATCGATTTGTACTCTATCTCAACTGGTAAATGGCATGATTTCCATAGAGTAATTGAAAAGGTGTGCGGCCAATAGGTGTTTTGAAAGCAGTCCTATAGGCCCAAAGAGTATACATCCAATTTGGGCGGCCCAATCACGTTTGGACAGTCCAACTATCTTCATCAAAATCGATTTGATTTGTCTATTAGAGACGTCAACTTGTCCGCTGGTTTGAGGATGATAAGGAGTTGCCACTTTGTGTTTAACCCCATGTTTCTTAAGCAAATTTTCGAAAACCTTGTTGACAAAATGGGATCCTCCATCGCTAATCACAACTCTTGGCACACCAAATCTGGGAAATATAATGTGTTTGAAAGTTTAAGTACCACCTTTGCATCGTTTGTAGGAGCTGCAATAGCTTTCTACCCCATTTAGAGACATAATCCACAGCAACCAAAATGTAACTGTTTCCTAAGGAAGGAGGCTTAAATGGTCCATGAAATCGATTCCCCAACAGTCAAACACTTCTATCTCCAAGATCGGATTCTGCGGCATCTCATTCCTCTTGCTTATACTGCCCATTCTTTGGCAGTAATCACATCTGGATACGAACTCTTGGCAGTCTTAAAAATCGATGGCCACCATAACCCGGATTGAAGGATTTTCTGTGCTGTTTTGAATGCAGCAAAGTGTCCTCCATAAGTAGATCCATGACAATGTTCCAAAATTCCATTGACTTCCTCTTCTGATACACATCTTTCTGAATAGTCCATCAGACCCTTGCTTGTAGAGATAAGGCTCATCCCAAAAATACTGCCTTACCCCTAAAAAATTTCTTCCTTTGATGATAATTCAAGGCTTTAGGCAGCTCTCCTCCGACCAAATAGTTTACCAAAATCGGCATACCATGGTAAACATGTTCCCATAAACTTCGATCCGATCGAAAAACGCCTTCTTTGTCTGTGGGTTTGACACTCGAGCAGGTGGTGCTCGAGTGTCATGGTCGAGTGTTCGGTGGAAAAACTAAACAACTGCTCTTCAGGCATAGAATCATTCATTGGAAGGGTTTCTTCAACCTGTATTCTTGATAAGTGATCAGCAACACCGTTTTCAACCCCTGGTTTATCGACTATCTCCATGTCGAATTCTTGTAGCAACAAAATCCATCTAAGCAGTCTAGGCTTAGCATCCTTCTTTTTCATCAAGTATCTTAGAGCTGCATGATCAGTATGTACAACAACTTTTAATCCAACCAGATAGGACCGGAATTTCTCAAAGGCGAACACAACTGCAAGCAATTCCTTCTCCGTGGTGGCGTATTTCACCTGGGCTTCGTCTAGTGTTCTACTAGCATAGTAGATCACATTCAGTTTCTTGTCTATCTTCTGTCCCAGAACTGCTCCAACAGCATAGTCACTAGCATCACACATTATCTCAAAAGGGAGATTCCAATCGGGTGCTTGAACTATTGGTGCTGTTATCAAGGCGTCTTTGAGTTCGAGAAAAGCCTTGAGGCATTCCTCGTCAAAGACGAAATCCGCCTCTTTACAAAGGAGACGCGTCAAAGGTCTAGCAGTTTTCGAAAAGTCTTTGATGAACCGCCTATAGAATCCTGCATGTCCCAAGAAACTCCTAATGTCCTTGACATTTTTCGGTGGTTGTAACTGAACCATAACCTCTATCTTGGCTTTGTCGACTTCAATGCCCCTTTCAGAAATCTTATGACCTAAAACGATCCCTTCTTTCACCATAAAGTGGCATTTCTCCCAATTAAGCACTAAATCCGTCTCAACGCACCTAGATAGAACCCTGCACAAGTTTGACAAACAAGAGGAGAAGGAAGAACCATAGACAGAGAAATCGTCCATGAACACTTCGACCATCTCCTCAATCAGATCAGAAAATATAGAAGTCATGCAACGTTGAAAAGTAGCAGGTGCATTATGATAAACAAGTTTTTGCGGTGTTTTCTTAAATACCAAACTGTTTATGTAATCAATTGCAGTACAGTATGGTGTCAATCCACTTGGAGAGTAACTAGCAATCAAGATATAATCTACTTATTCTAATCTAAGCCAGATTCGGTTTTAGCAAGTGGTGATCTATCCTAGGTGATAATGAAATCTTAAAAATGCTAAAAATGAAACAGAGTATTAGAATGTAAGACAGAGCATTAAAAGTAAAGCAATAGTGAAACTAATAAAGTGCAACACGAAATCTCAACCTAAAGCAGAGTATTAAAATCACGAAAATTCAATAAGGAAAAAAACGGGTTCTCGAGGGATTAGGATCAATGATTAGGGTATTCCTAGGGGTTCTAGACTTATCTATCAACCTATTTAGATGACCTCTAAGCAAGGAATCACAAAGTAATCACATTCGCTCTCGCGCAATGGGACCTCTCCTAAAAGACAACCTGACTTGACTCTCGCCCAACGATTGGAAATTCAAGAGGCCTTAAGTATGGACCTTACAAAGCCTAATAACACCCTAGACAATCAATCTCTTGAGCTAGGAAGATGCTATCTTAATTTAAGCATGTTCAAGTGATTCCCCAAACGCCTCTCGGGGGGGATTCACCAAGAGATCGAATTTCAATTGATCAGAAAGAAACAAGCATTAAGAACACTTAAACTAAAGAGATCTAAGACCTTATTTAAACATAGACAAATCTAGAAATCCCTAAGTTTTCCCCTAATCTCACCCTTTCCTCAAGAACCCTAGACTAACTTACTCAGAATTCATGAAATAAAACATAGACTTAAAATCGAAAATCAATTGCATAAACTTAAGACTTAAAATCGTAAATTGCTAAAAGAAAGAACTCGAAATTTTGCTGGAAAAGATTGTATATTGAAAGTAGAAATTCTAGTACAATTTATAGATCAAAAGATCTTAAAGAAAAAGGAAAAATACTTAAGAGAAAAAGGGAAAAATTCCCTTGAAAGAAAAATGGGAATTTCCTTTTAAAAGTTAAAAGGAAATTTCCCTAAGAAAGAAAAATAGAAAAGAACTAAAAGATAATTGGGCCTTGCACAAAGGGGCTTTTGATGGGCCTTTTTCGCAGAGAAGCCCAAAGATTCAATCTTCGTCTAAAGTCTCAGTTCTGGTCCGTAAAGGCACTCGACCAAGTGATGGTCGAGTGTCATGCTCGAGTGTCGGAGACTCGAGTGACAAATCTTCTAGTTTGCATCTTGAACTTCAACCTTAGACCAGTCGATTCCTCATTGGTCTTCTTGTACTCCGAAATACTTCGTGATAAGCTCCAAAAAGTACCTAAAAGTCCCTTTTTATGCAATGTATGCAATGCCCGATACTAATAATGCAAATTATGCTAAAAGGAACCTAAAACAATGATAATAATGCAAGTATGAATGCAAAACATGCTAAATAATGGTCCTAAAATGTGGTAAAATGCAGACACATCAACTCCCCCAAACTTAGTCTTTGCTTGCCCTCAAGCAAATGTGCATCGAACTAAGAAGGAAGAGAAATTGCTAACAATGGGAACATCTTACTTAAACAAATGACCTGCCAAATCGAAAAAACTGTAACCCACAAGTGAAACCTCATTCTTTTGTAAGAACCACAATTTACTTTCATCAAGGCTTAGCATCAAGACCGATTATTCCCTAACACTTAGTTGGTCTCTCAAGAAATTCAGATTCGAAACCTATTTTTTTTCAAGTGCAGTCCGCAAAAGGGGCTATTAATCAAAGACTTTGGGATTCAACTTCCTCAAATTCAGCTAGTCACTAATGGTTTAAGCATTTTCGATCACTTCTCAACTCTTTACTCGTTTTTATTGGCTTTAGCTTATCAATGAAGCACGAAAAAGTACGGGTTTACGCACAGTCCCGGTTCACCTTAGGCATCGATGTATTAGCTTTATCAATGAGACGCAAAAAAGTACGGGTTTACGCACAGTCCCGGTTCATTTTAGGCGATATCGAAATGGTTTTATTGATGAACACAAGAAGGTACGGGTTTACGCACAATCCCCGTTCATCTTAGACCATATATTTTGAGCCAAGTTTTGAGAAGGATGATTCTATATTCACCTCATGCTTTTTCTTTTTACTTAGCTAGCTGAACCTAAGGAAGGATCTTATGCAATGTATCTCAAGCCCCTAATTTGGAAAATAAAGTTTGATTATGAGGTAACAAATCAGGTTCTTTTCGAGACACAACCTAAGTATTGGTTTCAAAGGTTAATGATCTACCTATCAGTGTTCAAGAGGGAAAAACGCAAGTCTAAGAGTTCACTATGGTTACTAGCCAATCAACCTAGCAAGTCTACCTATCTAGCAAGATGATTCCCGAAACTCTAGACTCAATCCTATATGAATGCAATGCAACTACATGAACACTCTGTTTTTGACTTATGCATTTTCGAGTTTTTCAATTTTTTTTTGGTTTTTTCTATGCCTTAGATGTGATGCAATATGATCAAATGCAAGAATAAAAACTAAGAACCACAGAAAACAAAGTCAAATATCCTCTAGAACCCTCCCCCAAACTTAAATCACACAGTCCCTTGTGTGTATAAAAGTCCGAAAGAGGATCCTAGACCAGCAAGTCAAGTGAAAAATATGCAAAAGCAAGCTAAGTAAAAGAAATGTAAAAGCAAGTCAATTGAAAAATATGCAATGGTATTTATAATGAAAGGAAGGGGTTTTGGTACCTCTTAATGATTCCAGTAATCGGATGCCACATTTCGCATAAGCTCCATGTAGTAGTCATTATGCCTTTGACGCTCGAGCTCAGCTTGCTCGAGTGTGTCTGTTGAGTGTTCGGAATGCTCGACTGATTGGTGCTCGAGCGGTTGGCTCGAGCTTGCTCCTGCTGCATCAAATGGTCTCCTGTATGAGAAGGCTGCTGGGTTAGCTGAGGAACGTCTAGCTGGTGCTGGTTGGTGTTGCCTTTCACGATCCGTGGATATGGAGGCTCTTCTTGGGCGAATAGTTGGTGGTGGTGGTGGTGGTGCGCTGTTCCTTTCTAGAGCTGCAACTCTTCTACTTAGATTATCGTTTTCCTGCCTTCTAGCTTCGTCGCTAGCAGTCAGCTTCTTCACCTTTTTCATCAACCATTTGTTCATTTTCTGCAATAAGCCTATGTGCTTGTGTGCTTCTCGGATTGGTTCTCCTTGACGAGGTGGCATCGTGTATTCTTCAAAACAATATGCCTCGGGATCCACCTCATCGCTGTTTGTTGGTGATGAACTCTGCTGAGGTTCATTGGGGTCGTACAAGGCTTCTAGAGGTGGGTTGAAATCCGTGTTTCGCCCCATTCTTATTGTCGTGTACTCCCTGTTTGGCAAGAGCAGAAAAGCGTTTGGTCTAAGTAAATGATGGAAAGAGTAAAGGAGCTTACCTCGAACTTCCATTGTGGCCAAGAATTGACTCCTCCTTAAATGATCGATGTTCATGAACCGAGGGTCAGCCCATTGTGTCTCATCGATTGGCACATTGCACCTTTCCAGAATGCATGTGATAAGTCCGCCAATTGTGATCTTTCCATCACGTTCTCCAGTTTTGTTATCCCTTGCCCAATCTCGGTATGTGACTAATTGGTTGGCAAACTGGATTGTTAATCCAGCATTGTTTCGATCTCCAATAATCGGGGATCCGTCACTCTTTTGACCAACAATGTCTTTAAGAGCAGTCACCAACATCTCGATTTCTCCTAGGTTAATGGTTCCAGTAGTAAAACGTGAGAAAAATGTATTTGCTAGGATTGTTCGAAAATACCTTAACGCCGGGTTTCGGATCAGTGATGCCTTAGATCGGGAGGATGAGAATCTGCTCCTTGTTGATGCAATCGACCTCCACACATCATCCAACTCAGCTCTATCGAAATCGGGTCCATAATTTTCGGACTCGGCCTTCGGGAACTCGAAGAGGTCCCTAAGTGCTTTGAATGTCATTCGATAGTCCCTTCCTCTTATTGCAAAGAAGATGTAACCGCCACCTTGCTTTTCTTGGAGATTCTTGTTTTCAGCATCGTATAGAACGATTTGAACCGTTGCTAAAAACTGAAGAGTCTCTTCTTTGTAAGCTCTTTGTGGATATTGCACAAATGTGGACAGCCCACAATTTTGCAACATGAGATCCACATCTCTTGTTATCCCCATTGCGGTTAGCGCTTCCTTGCATGGATAGCGGGTACCTAAAAAATCCATCCTCCGCAGATCACTTAGTGCCCTTGCCGAATTATGCCTCTCCTTCATCTCTTTCTCTCTTTTTCCGGCAAGAATTATCTCTCTTGCTTCTGCCGCCTCTCTTTCACCATATCCATCTTCACGGAGTGTTTCAGCAGCAAGGTCTGGGTCCAATTCGTCTTCATCCATGTATTCTCCTCTTTCTTCCGACTCATTCTCAGACTGTACTTCCATCCTCCTCTTCTCTTTTCTGCCGGGTCTGCTTGCGGCAATGGAAGACTCTCCTTGTAAAGGATTGCTTCTGGATCGAGCATTATTTTTGGCTCTGAGGCGGAGGAGGTTGGCTTTGTTGGATTTTCCGTCTGTCATGGTGAAAGTAGGTCGGAGGAAGAGCAAGTATTCGGACACTCGAACAAGACACTCGAGCAGAGGTGATCGAGTGTAGTGGATGAACAAAAAGAGGGACGATTTGCTTCTGCAAAAGAGAGAACAACTAGAGAGAAATGTTAGAGAGAGAATGTATTTCGTGTGAATGGAAGGAGAGAGGCTCCTCCTCCTTTTATAGAGGAGAAAAAACAAGGGGGAGCCTTTTCAAATTCAAAATTTGAACTTGGATTAAATCAAATCTTTTTGAATTAAATGGAAAAGATATTGCATTAAAGAAAGATTTAACCCATTTTTCGGAGTAAATGTCTCCCCTTTCTCAGCTTTTGGCAGTTATAGGCTTGGAGGTATGTGAATAGGCATGAAGGCGGGACGCTCGAGCCTGACACTCGAGCAGGTTTGGTCGAGTGTCAGTCTGCCAAAAGCTGGCTGATGCTCGAGTGGGACACTCGACCAGGCGTGGTCGAGTGTTGTCCCATCTTGTCGGTTTTGACCCTACTTATCCCATGTGGGCCCTATTTTCCTGCAAAAGAGACCCAAAAAACCTTCCAAGTGCATGTAAGTCGAAATAGATGTATGAAAAAATTGATAAAATAGCAAATTTGTAAGTAAATATGCGAAAAGAAAGAAATTGAATGTATATACAGAGGTGGTTCATCGAGCAGAACCGAAGTTCCCTCGGGAATCGTGCTTTTTGCCAAGTAAGGCTTTACTCTATGACCGTTTACAGTGAATCCTTCTCCATTGCTATTTGCTAAAGTGACTGCTCCATAAGGTAAAACTTGTAATACTTTGAACGGACCAGACCACTTCGATCGTAGCTTTCCCGGGAATAGCTTGAGTCTTGAGTTAAAGAGTAGCACTTGATCACCAACTTTGATTGTTTTCCGCTGGATCTTTTTGTCATGAGCTGCTTTTGTTCGATCCTTGTATGCTTTTGAGCTGTCATATGCTTCGAGTCTGATTTCTTCGAGTTCATGTAAGTCCATTTGCCTCTTCTCTTGTGCTGTCTTGATATCAAAATTCAAGAGTTTGGTTGCCCAAATCGATTTGTACTCTATCTCAACTGGTTAAATGGCATGATTTTCCATAGAGTAATTGAAAAGGTGTGCGGCCAATAGGTGTTTTGAAAGCAGTCCTATAGGCCCAAAGAGTATCATCCAATTTGGCGGCCCAATCACGTTTGGACAGCCCAACTATCTTCATCAAAATCGATTTGATTTGTCTATTAGAGACTTCAACTTGTCCGCTGGTTTGAGGATGATAAGGAGTTGCCACTTTGTGTTTAACCCCATGTTTCCTAAGTAAATTTTCGAAAACCTTGTTGACAAAATGGGATCCTCCATCGCTAATCACAACTCTTGGCACACCAAATCTGGGAAATATAATGTGTTTGAAGAGTTTAAGTACCACCTTTGCATCGTTTGTAGGAGCTGCAATAGCTTCTACCCATTTAGAGACATAATCCACAGCAACCAAAATGTAACTGTTTCCTAAAGAAGGAGGCTTAAATGGTCCCATGAAATCGATTCCCCAACAGTCAAACACTTCTATCTCCAAGATCGGATTTTGCGGCATCTCATTCCTCTTGCTTATACTGCCTATTCTTTGGCAGCAATCACATCTGGATATGAACTCTTGGCAGTCTTTAAAAATCGATGGCCACCATAACCCGGATTGAAGGATTTTCTGTGCTGTTTTGAATGCAGCAAAGTGTCCTCCATAAGTAGATCCATGACAATGTTCCATAATTCCATTGACTTCCTCTTCTGATACACATCTTCTGAATAGTCCATCAGATCCTTGCTTGTAGAGATAAGGCTCATCCCAAAAATACTGTCTTACATCCCTAAAAAATTTCTTCCTTTGATGATAATTCAAGGCTTTAGACAGCTCTCCTCCGACCAAATAGTTCACCAAATCGGCATACCATGGTAAACATGTTCCCATAAACTTCGATCCGATCGAAAAACGCCTTCTTTGTCTGTGGGTTTGACACTCGAATAGGTGGTGCTCGAGTGTCATGGTCGAGTGTTCGGTGGAAAAACTCAACAGCTGCTCTTCAGGCATAGAATCATTCATTGGAAGGGTTTCTTCAACCTGTATTCTTGATAAGTGATCAGCAACACCGTTTTCAACCCCTGGTTTATCGACTATCTCCATGTCGAATTCTTGTAGCAACAAAATCCATCTAAGCAGTCTAGGCTTAGCATCCTTCTTTTTCATCAAGTATCTCAGAGCTGCATGATCAGTATGCACAAAAACTTTTGATCCAACCAGATAGGACCGAAATTTCTCAAAGGCGAACACAACTGCAAGCAATTCCTTCTCCGTGGTGGCGTATTTCACCTGGGCTTCGTCTAGTGTTCTACTAGCATAGTAGATCACATTCAGTTTCTTGTCTATCTTCTGTCCCAGAACTGCTCCAACAGCATAGTCACTAGCATCACACATTATCTCAAAAGGGAGATTCCAATCGGGTGCTTGAACTATTGGTGCTGTTATCAAGGCGTTTTTAAGTTCGAGAAAAGCCTTGAGGCATTCCTCGTCAAAGACGAAATCCGCCTCTTTACAAAGGAGACGCGTCAAAGGTCTAGCAGTTTTCGAAAAGTCTTTGATGAACCGCCTATAGAATCATGCATGTCCCAAGAAACTCCTAATGTCCTTGACATTTTTCGGTGGTTGTAACTGAACCATAACCTCTATCTTAGCTTTGTCGACTTCAATGCCCCTTTCGGAAATCTTATGACCTAAAACGATCCCTTCTTTTACCATAAAGTGGCATTTCTCCCAATTAAGCACTAAATCCGTCTCAACGCACCTAGATAGAACCCTGCACAAGTTTGACAAACAAGAGGAGAAGGAAGAACCATAGACAGAGAAATCGTCCATGAACACTTCGACCATCTCCTCAATCAGATCCGAAAATATAGAAGTCATGCAACGTTAAAAAGTAGCAGGTGCATTACAAAGACCAAATGGTATTCTTCTATATGCAAATGTACCATAAGGGCAAGTAAAGGTTGTTTTTTCCTGATCATTTGGATGTATAGGGATTTGGAAAAATCCACTATATCCATCAAGAAAACAATAATATGAATGATTAGCCAACCTTTCAAGCATTTGGTCTATGAATGGCAAAGGATAATGATTTTTTCTAGATGCAGAATTCAATTTCCTAAAATCAATGCACATTCTATGTCCTGTAATGGTTCTAGTTGAAATCAAATCATCATTTTCGTTTCTAATGACAGTGACCCCTCCCTTTTTAGGCACACAATGCACATGAGACACCCATTTACTATCAGAAATAGGATAGATTATATCAGCATCTAACAGTTTTAAAATTTCTTTCTTAACGACCTCCTTTAAATTCGGATTCAATCTCCTTTGAGGTTCCCTGCTAGAATAAGATTCATTTTCAAGGTGAATTCTCTGTGTGCATAAATCGGGAGAGATCCCTCTAATGTCAGATAGTGAGTATCCTAAGGCTTTTCTAAACCGTCTTAATTCAGAAAGCAACATGTTTAACTCATCATCACTCAATGCATTATTTACTATTACTGGATAAGTAGAGTTAGATCCAAGAAATGCGTACCTGAGCCCGGAGGGGAGTGGTTTGAGTTCCACTTTCGGCGATTTGAGCTCCGACCAGTCATCATCGAGCGGACACTCGACCTTAGTGTGGTCGAGTGTTATGGTCGAGTGTTGATTTCCAGAGGCTAAATCGGAATGCTCGAGCTTGGTGTGCTCGAGTGTTGAGGTCGAGTGTAAAGTTTTGAACTGTTTTTCACCTTTCAGTGATCTGCAAGAGTCCAACAGGCTTTTGTAGACCTCAGTTTCTTCGTATATGTATCCATCACAACCGTCTTTTATCAAAGCAGTACCAAGGTGGTCTTTCTCCCTCAATTCTCCAAACAGGTCCTTTGAAAGATCATCTATTTCTTGTACCACGAACAGTTGACCCTCAATGGTCGGTTTTTTCATTATGTCACTGATGCTGAAAGTCATCTTGAAATCTTTCCCAAGGTTGAGTTCGATTTCTCCTTTTGGCACATTGATCACAGCTCCTGCAGTGGCTAAGAAGGGCCTTCCAAACAACAAAGGGTCCTTTGGTTCTTCTCCCATATCTAGAACAACGAAATTCGTGGGGATTTCTACTCCTCCAACCCGAACTGGTAGATCTTCTAGAATTCCATGTGGAATCCTAACCGATCTGTCAGCTAGTACCAAAGATATCTTACAAGACTTGTATTTATCGAACCCTAATCGTTTGGCGACTGTTAGAGGCATTAGGCTGATCGATGCCCCTAAATCACACAAGCAACTCCTGAATGTGAGAGGTCCAAGCGAACATGGAATTGTGAATGTTCCTGGATCATCGAGCTTCTTAGGCACAACCTTTCTTTGTATAATAGCACTGACCTCGTGAGTTAGCACAACCATCCCTTCAACTTCTTGTGTTCTGTCCTTGACTGCTTCTTTCAAAAACTTCTGGTAAGGGGGCATTAGCATAAAAGCGTCTAGAATTGGTATTTTCACTTCAACGTCCCTCATCTGTTTTTCAAAGAGAGCTTTGTACTTGTCTGCAACATCCTTTTTGAATCTCTGTGGAAAAGGAAGTTGTGGTTTGAAAGGAGGTGGAGCAAACGTCTTTGGGTCTTTTTGTATATCGGTTGTGTTTCTAGGCTGATCTTCGTACACTCGAGCAGGTGGTGCTCGAGTGTGTTGGTCGAGTGTCACGGATTTTGGCTTTTTCGTGCTGATTTCTGTCTGTTCTTCGACCAAATCATCCTCCCCTTCTAGAAGGACACTGTCCTCAGTGTTCTCTGTTGGTTCAGCACGAATTAGCAATTCACGGCCACTACGGAGTGTAATGGCGTTGGCGTGATAC
The DNA here is from genome assembly GCA_023374145.1 of Lepidium sativum. Classification (NCBI taxonomy): domain Eukaryota; kingdom Viridiplantae; phylum Streptophyta; class Magnoliopsida; order Brassicales; family Brassicaceae; genus Lepidium; species Lepidium sativum. The sequence continues at coordinate 38,781 of JAKUCM010004965.1, forward strand.
TCTTTAGGATTTTGAACAGCTTTTCCAGGTAGCTGTCCGGTTTGTTTGTTGGTTGATGAAGATCCTTGTTGATTCTCTACATATTTGAGACGAGCATTGAGAGTCTCAAATTTGCAGTTGAGTTCATTATGTGAAGCATCGATCTTAGCATGTACTTCAGCAAATTTCCGTGTTAATTCGGAAGCGCTGGCTGTCTGTCCCTTTAATATCTGCTGCAAGATGTCCATCACTTCAGGTGTTTGTGGTGGTGGTTGGGTGTTGTATCCAGTAGGTGGTTGGTGGTGTGTTTGCTGGTACTGTTGTTTGGGTATGAATGGTTTTGATTGTGGTTGCGGATGTGGTTTGGGTGGGTACACCTGGTCGTTTGGATTTGCTACATTTGTGTTTCTGTAGGATAGGTTGGGGTTAGGTTTATAGCTGTTGAATTGTCTGAAATTGTTGCTTTGGTTCTGTACGAAATTGACCTCTTCAACCTCGTCATCCTCTTCTTCAACCCGTTCTGTTTCACTGACATGGTGTACTTGCTTATGGTGAGCTGAAAGTAGTTTGTCTAGTTTGTCTTGTATGGCTTTGAGCTCCTTTCTACTAACCATATCTGAATCCGTTACGCCTCTAGGAGTTCGATCATAGTCTTCACTGTATTGGCCATCTGCTTGAGCTAAATTCTCCACTAATTCCCATCCATCATCGACATCTTTATTCAGAAAATTCTCATTGCTGGCTGTATCTAGCAACATGCGTATCTTTGAGATCACGCCTCTGTAGAGAGTACTGAGAAGGGACTCAGTAGTGAAACCGTGATGAGGACATTGCGATTGGTACATCTTGAATCGTTCCCAAGCCTCAGAGAATGTTTCTGAATGGTTTTGCTTAAAACCAGAGATGGAATTGCGAAGTTTCGCAGTTCTGGAATTTGAAAAGAATTTGCCTAGAAATGCTTCTTTGCAGGCGTCCCATGATGTGATAGATCCTTGTGGCAAGTGTTTTTCCCATAGATGTGCTTTGTCTCCAAGAGAGAAAGGAAACAATCGCAATTTCAGAGCATCCTCACTAACCCCGTTTATTTTTGTCAGACTGGTTAGTCTTTCAAATTCATCAAGATGATCAAGTGGGTCCTCAGAAGGTAAACCATGAAATTTACTGTTCTGAACCATGGAGATCATTCCACTCTTAATCTTAAAGTTGTTGTTGGCGATGGCTGGTGGGACAATTCCATGGCGTTGAGTGTGGATACTGGGAGCATCACCGGCACCAATGTGTCTAACTCTCCTAGGACGAGTTCCTAGTTCAGTAGCTTGTACTTGTTCTTCCATGTTAACCTGATCCGTGTATTCTTCGTTCAATCTGTTCCGTTGTTCTCGCAAGTATTCACGAGGCAAACGGTCTATCTTGTCAGAGTATGGAATGAGGTCTTCACTACCACGGGATCTGGTATTCATACAAGTGATTTGTTTCGTCGGAAATGACACTCGAGCGGGTGGTGCTCGAGTGTAGTGATCGAGTGTTTCTTGGTTCTGCTAGAGCTCTCCGGATACAGAAGAAAAATCAACGAGCTCGAGTTGTGTTGGTCGAGCTTGTTGATCGAGTGTACCTGAAAACAAAGAGAAAACCAGAAACGATTTTAGAATAATAGGATAATAAAACTTAGTCTCAGAAAAGTGATTTTCCTAATTGTAGCTAACTAATCCCAGTTGGCAACGGCGCCAATTTGATAAACATGTTTTTACGGTGTTTTCTCAAATACCAAACTGTTTATGTAATCAATTGCAGTACAGTATGGTGTCAATCCACTGGGAGAGTAACTAGCAATCAAGATATAATCTACTTATTCTAATCTAAGCCAGATTCGGTTTTAGCAAGTGGTGATCTATCCTAAGTGATAATGAAATCTTAAAAATGCTAAAAATGAAACAGAGTATTAGAATGTAAGACAAAGCATTAAAAGTAAAGCAATAATGAAACTAATAAAGTGCAACACGAAATCTTAACCTAAAGCAGAGTATTAAAATCACGAAAATTCAATAAAGGAAAAACGGGTTCTCGAGGATTAGGATCAATGATTAGGGTATTCCTAGGGGTTCTAGACTTATCTATCAACCTATTTAGATGACCTCTAAGCAAGGAATCACAAAGTAATCACATTCGCTCTCGCGCAATGGGACCTCTCCTAAAAGACAACCTGACTTGGCTCTCGCCCAACGATTGGAAATTCAAGAGGCCTTAAGTATGGACCTTACAAAGCCTAATAACACCCTAGACAATCAATCTCTTGAGCTAGGAAGATGCTATCTTAATTTAAGCATGTTCAAGTGATTCCCCAAACGCCTCTCGGGGGGGATTCACCAAGAGATCGAATTTCAATTGATCAGAAAGAAACAAGCATTAAGAACACTTAAACTAAAGAGATCTAAGACCTTATTTAAACATAGACAAATCTAGAAATCCCTAAGTTTTCCTCTAATCTCACCCTTTCCTCAAGAACCCTAGACTAACTTACTCAGAATTCATGAAATAAAATAAAGACTTAAAATCGAAATCTAATTGCATAAAACTTAAAGCAAAAAAATCGTAAATGCTTTAGTGAAAATATGAGACTCGAAAATTGCTAGAAAATATTGTATATTGAAAGTAGAAATCCTAGTACAATTTATAGATCAAAAGATCTTAAAGAAAAAGGAAAAATACTTAAAGAGAAAAAGGGAAAAATTCCCTTGAAAGAAAAATGGGAATTTCCTTTTAAAAGTTAAAAAGGAAATTTTCCTAAGAAATAAAAATAGAAAAGAACTAAAAGATAATTGGGATTGCACAAAGGGGCTTTTGATGGGCCTTTTTCGCAGAGAAGCCCAAAGATTCAATCTTCGTCTAAAGTCTCAGTTCTGGTCCGTAAAGGCACTCGACCAAGTGAAGGTCGAGTGTCATGCTCGAGTGTCGGAGACTCGAGTGACAAATCTTCTAGTTTGCATCTTGAACTTCAACCTTAGACCAGTCGATTCCTTATTGGTCTTCTTGTACTCCGAAATACTTCGTGATAAGCTCCAAAAAGTACCTAAAAGTCCCTTTTTATGCAATGTATGCAATGCCCGATACTAATAATGCAAATTATGCTAAAAGGAACCTAAAACAATGATAATAATGCAAGTATGAATGTAAAACATGCTAAATAATGGTCCTAAAATGTGGTAAAATGCAGACACATCAGACCACATTCCATGAGCAGTTTTAACATACATAACACTTTGACCAATCGTTTTAGAAACCGAATTGATAATCCAGGAACGTACCACATCATTAACGCGGGACCAAACTGCATAATCATCATGACCAGTGATTGGTTGAAGAAGAGTACCATCAACGAAGCACAATTTGTTTCTTCCGTTGAGCGCCATGATCATTGATTGATGCCAAGAACTAAAATCCGCAGCACAGGAGAGACGATCGGAGACCGGCGTTGCTCCAGAATGATCATGAGTGGAAATATAGTACGGATTATCATATGAATTTGAAGAAACCGTCACCATTGTTGCAGACATAAGATCAGAGAAAAATAGGATGAAATTGAGCAGATACACTCGGGAAGAAAAGAGAAAAACACGATTCAAGACAGATAATCGGTTGAATCGGAGATAAGAAACTCAAATCTAAGAATATCAAAGCTTAAAAACAAAGAAAAAATGGCGAACTCATGATGAGCGGAAGGAGAGCAAAAACTGCTCTAATACCATATTAGATTTAGGAAATTTGTTATTCTCATTAATTGTAAAGAAAGGTTGTTTACAAGTATATATACACATTAACATTACAAAAAACTAATAACAATCAGAAAAAGGTAAAAGGAAGCGTTTTCTAATTATCATTAGTCTAATAGAAGGAAATAATATAATTATTAACAACATCTTGAATAATCTTTCTTCAAACCTGCCCCTGGAGCTATAGACAACGACAATCATTCGGTGGAAGACTTCTTTTGACTCGATCACATTTTAATACCATCCTCGTCTCCAAAATAGATGTGGTGATACTCTGGAAAGAAAAATTTTAACAGAAGAAAATCTTTAGTTCATTTACAAATTCTTGGGTTGTGCAACATCTGCAAAAGCACAAGGCTCAAAAGCTTTATTAAACATTTTTAGTATACGTTAGATTTCATTTTAAAAAAAATTACCTAGTAATTGGGACGTATATTTTCTAAATTGAACATGGTCCAAATATTTGTAGACCCAAACTTGTTTACAATACTTATCCATGTTTCCTTAAACAAAATGAAAACGATGATATTTCACATTAATGATAATAATTTTAGGTTGGAAAAAATTGGAAGAGGTAACAAAAATAACATAAAAACCAGATACAGAGACACTCTCTACTCTAAAAAGATGATTTTTTCTCAAACTTTTTTTGTTTTCCGGCGAGGTTTTCTTCACGTTTTCTCTCTTTTTAAAAAATTGTATAAAGAGAACAACGTTCAAATAAAAATGTCACTTATTTTCTTCTCCTTGTTCTCTCTTTTTATAGAGCAAAGTGAGTTTCTTCTCGGGTCAATTTGACGCTAATTTCTCATCTTTTTTCCAAAATCCTTTTAGCAAACTGAAATCATCATCGTTGTTGTTCCATTTGAATTTTGATTCATCAATCAATTTTTTTTGTTAAGACAACAAAATAGAAGACTAGCTCATCATTCTCCATAGGAAGCTCCGTCTGGAAAACAAAGAGCGATTTCACTTAGAGATCATCCTAAGTATAGTTTATGACCTTGTTACCATCACTCGCAACTCTTCTTCTTTGTAAGATTTCATTAGCCAAACTCTCCTAACAAAATAAGAAAGGAGTCCTATTCAGATCTTTTGATCACCAATCATCATTACAGGCTCTTGCATGCAACAATATATAGTTTATTTCCCTCTTCTAAACTCCACAAAAAGTATATAGACCGATAATAACAAGATGGACTCAAATTTAGTTGAAACGCTGAGATCACTATCGATTTATAAAGAATCTCCTATCTACTAAGAGCCAAAGAAGAAGCTCACACCCAGATCATTTCCTATATAGGTTAGGGGTTGATAAGATGGTTACATATATATGTGTTTTAGAAATTGAGCGAGTGAAAAGTGAAAAGTATGAGCCATTACAAGACACCACATACTTTAGGAAAAAATATCTCAAGAAAGTTTAAAGAAATCGTAAGTCCTATTTGTATTTTATTAAATACTTTGTCTTTTTATCTGATTTCTCTTGTATAAATGTCTAGTTTATCAAAACGGGTAAACGTCTGAGTCGTGGAGACATGTTTGTGTGTTCACGGAAAAAAGCTAATGGGAGTTTTGTTAGTGAAGAAGCTCGAGACGTGTCGGTTTGATTTTTCCTGTCCCCCTTAGTTTAATTATTTTGATACAAATAAGTTTAGTGAATTTTCTCTTTTGGTTTCTTCATTTACTTTTCTAGAATCTTTCTTTAGTTCCTATGGCCAGCATAATTTAAAATTCAACTCGATTATTTATTCTAATTTATTGGTTTACAAGTTTCAAACATATGCTAATTTTTGTTGGACGTTGTGTACTCTATTTTTATATAATATTGTTGTGAAGTAGTGTTTGCATCTGTTGGGATTTAATGTTATTATGGTGTTGTTTTTTTTTGTGGTTGCTGGGACAGCGATAACAACCAACAACCAACGACAATGATTACTATTTTAATTTTATGTTCTTTTAGCAGTTGCTGCGACTTGTCGCTGTGTTGTTATTTTTACAGTCGCTAGCGACCAGGCGACTGATTGTAGCGACTGGTCGCTGTGTTGTTCTTTTTATTGTTTATAGAGACTAACAATTATTTTATAATATTTTTAAATTTTTAATTTTATATAATTTATAATAAAAATTAATATGTAATTGTATGTCAAAATAAATAAAATAGTATATATATATATATATATATTTATTTATTTTAATTTCTTAGTTTATATTTTTTTAAAAATTTATAATTTTATTTATTTATTAGTTTATATATATGTAAATTATATTTGGATATTTATATAAATTTATAGGTAGCTACAAAATTTTACCATGATTATTATAAATTTCAAATTTTTATTTTACTGTTGTAAAATATTTTATTTTTGTTTTATATATTTTTGTTATTTACATATATTTATTTTTATTTGTTTTAAATGTTAGTTAAAAATATAAATTTTTTTAAATTTATTATATATATTTTATATATTATTTTATATTTCAAAAGTTTATTAGTGAAAAAATATTTATTTGCTATGTTGTTCTTTTGGTCGTCGCTGGTTCAGCGACTGAAAAACACAGTCGTTGGTCGCTGCGATTAGTCGCTGAACCAGCGACTGCCAAAAGAATATGTGTTAGTCGCTGTCGCTAGCGACTGCTAGAAGAACAAGACCTATATGTTTGAAATTTAAGCTCACATGTTCTATATGTTTGTTTTTAAACTTAACTTATACAAAGTTATTGTATCTTCAAAACTTTTAATTGAGGTTCTTATATGCTCTTGTAATTTGTTTTACTTTCAGGAAAAACTAGTCGAGAAGATTACTCAAAATGCAGGAAATACATTTGGGAATAACATGACTAATTCAAATGATGATTCGCTCAAGTATCTGGGGTAAACGTCCTGGTCGTGTTCGTTGTGTTGGTCTTGGTCCTACTCCTTCGATTTTTTTCAGAATCGCACCACGACACAATGTCTAATGAAACTGAAGTAACTGGTTTAAGGAATCGAGTTCAAGAGCTAGAAGAAGGATTACAGTCAGATAAACAGAAGATGACTGATTTAGAAGACAAAGTGGATGAGATGATGGAAGTTATATATCGTCTGGCAGTTCCAATAATTACACTTTCACAAGGTAACTATATATCTGTTTTTTAGTGGTTTGTAATAATCAAAGTAAATATTACCATGCAATATATATAGATTGCTTATGTCTGATTTAATTTATGTTATTTCAGAGGCTCTAGGATTACAAGGCAAAAGATGACTGGACATATTATTTTAGTGTCAGTTTTAAAAAGTGAAATAAAATGATGTTAATATTTTGAATCGCTTTGAAAATGATACAAAAAGGTTAACATCGTTTATGACAATTGACCTTAGTATTATTTAACTTCGCTTTAATTTTTTGATGCAAGTTACAGATTTAGCATTATTTTCAAAACAATGTTAAAATCGGTAAGAGACACGGTTGATATAAATGACACTAATAGAAAATAACGATGCTAAAAATTACTTTCTTACGTCAGTTAAAAAAGCAGTGCCAAAAATATTTAGAGCATGATTATCTCTTAAAAAAAAAAAAATTTGTAAAAAACGAACCAATATGGCGAACCCGTCTCTTAAATAGGAGATGCAAGAGACGGGTTCGCCACGTCGCGAACCCGTATTGGTTCCGTTTTTTACCAAAAATTTTTTTTTTTTTTTTTTTAAAAGACCCTATAGGGTCTCTAATGCACATGGTCTTAGTTTCATTGGATTTAGTATTGCTTTTTTAAATGAATATAACGCAAACATCACTTTTTAAACGATGCTAAATTAAAAAGAAAATGATGTTACACTAAGTGATTTTTGTAGTGTATGTTTAGTTTTAAGTATTGTGTCTTCTTCTTGATGTAATTTAGTTCTAGATTTGAACAAGTCTAAAATTCCAAGTCTCGACACTTTAGAATATGGTTGTAAGAGCACTATGCTCAGCTTATGTTATCAATAAAGCGGATATATGGGGAAAAGAAAAGAACCGAAGTTTACTAGACTTCATCTATGCAAATGCATGGCAATTTGAAATGGAAAAAAAAGTTTGTCGGAAACCGAAATTCTGAATGTAAGCAAGAACCTTTTTTTTGAAACGAAGGTTTCCGATTCGTTACCAATCCAAGTCGAACCGTTACAATACTTACCAACCAAGTAAACCAGAAAGTTGAACATTCTTAGCAGAACTGTTTTTGTATGTATCTGCGTTATACAAAAAGACTGAACCAAACAAAAGTCCCGGTATGGTAGACTCTTAATTTGTCTGTGATTGCGTTTGTGCAAAACCGCGTTTGAAGTTAAACTGTCTAAAGATATTTGTCGGAACCGCGTGATTAAAATCTCCTCGATTATTACCGTCCAAGTGGACTCCTAAGAGACCGTAGAATTAACTCTTACTCACGGCGGCGCATTCTCATCCTCCTGACACGTCTCTTTTTCTCACACTCTCTATATCATTCTCTCCCGAGTCCGTACACCTGTTTGACTCAACAACGACTCGCCCAAAGCAGCAATGACGACGCCGTGTCGGACCATCAACGCAAATGCTATCGCCGCACCGTCGCCTTCGGGTATGGTTTTCAATGGTTTTCGTGATTTCGTTCCGATCGGAAAGAAGCTTATGAAATCAAGCTCTCTTGGATTGAATTTACCATCGAGGACGACGAACACCTCTGCTTGGAGGAGTTTTCGGTCACCGGGAAGATTGATCTATTCGCGAGTCGCGTCTGCTTCTGCTTCTGCGTCAGCTGCTGTAACGTCGAATTCTACGAATAGATTTGAAGCTTGTGAACAGTTGATTGAGAAGGTAAAAGGCTTAGTTTCAAAATTCATTTTAATCGCTGATACATCGATAACAGAATTTTGACGAAAGTTGAGTTTTTTTTAGGGATTCGAATGGGTCTGTTCGTAGTTTAAAGCTTATTCTTTTAGGGATTTAATGGGTTTGTTCATAGTTTAAACCTGAGTTTATCAGGGATATGAAGGTTAAATGGTTGATGCCAAAGATTATAATTGCTTGATGTGATTACTGTTCTTATCTTTTTTTTTCTCAAACTTTCAGGTCATTTATAGTTGTCGATTCATGGCGTTTCTTGGAACACTAGGATCTCTTCTCGGATCAGTTCTATGTTTCATCAAGGTAAAGGCACTGAAGATTCTATATTGCTCTTTTTGATTTAAGCTACTACTAAATGAATAAGTGAAGAATTTGCATAACCTACTTTCTGTCCTCTAGATAGCAGGCTATGTCCTAAATATGTTAATCTTCACAGCATAAAGATATCAATCTATTTGCAGCTCACAGAAGAAACACATTATTCTTTTAAGTGTTTCTTTAACATTTGATCGGTGCAGGGATGCGTGTTTGTTGCAGACTCGTTTATGCAGTATTCAGTGAATCGTGGGAAGGTGATATTACTTCTGGTAGAGGCCATAGGTAAGACATTTTAATGTTTCAGGTTAAGTGCATTACAATATGCTTGTTAACAGGACGCTGATGATATATACAAATACTTGTAGATACATATCTTCTAGGGACTGTTATGCTGGTCTTTGGCCTCGGACTTTACGAGCTCTTCATTAGCAACCTCAACACTTCAGAATCTCATTCTCTATCGCACGAGACTCCTTTCAAAAATAGATCCAGTCTATTTGGCATGTTTACCTTAAAGGTTGCTCCTTTCTTGAAACCCTTCTCCATCAGTACGCTATCAAAATCTTATGTTTTGGTTTATACCAAGAATTTTGTCAGAAATCTTATTTTTATAATTCATTTACTTCAGAAACGACCTCAATGGTTAGAGGTGAAGTCGGTCAGCGAGCTGAAAACGAAGTTGGGACATGTTATCGTGATGTTACTTCTGATTGGTTTGTTTGAAAAGAGCAGGAAAGTAGCCATAACTTCTGTCACTGATTTGCTATGTATCTCTATTTCGATCTTTCTTTCTTCTGCTTGTCTATTCTTGCTGTCTAGGCTCAATGGGTCTCACTGAGTTAATGGTGTTGCCCCTCAAGTCAAATGAAACTTAGTGTGATGTGTATATGTACAATGTCTTACAGAAGCTTTATTTCCTCTTTTGTTAATATATAGTTTTTTTGCCATTGAAAATGAAATTACTCAACTAATAAGGGATTGGAATGAAGTGATATTTTAGCCAAATTATCAATTACTTCCTCGGTCTTGCACAATTTAAGAAAATTTGTGAATGACTTAAAATATTCTTATATTGTAATTAATATAGTATAGTTAATATAGAAGTGATAGAATTAAATGAGGAAGATAAATTAAATTTTTGTATTGGAAATCTAAAAAGTTATATATTTTGAGACAAAAAAAAAGATAAAAGATGTTTGATAGTGAGATAGAGAAAGTATTTTTCATAATTCAATACATCAAGACATATATGCGACAAGACAACTGATTTAATATGTACGGCACTATAGTACTGATTTATAGAATTTTGATAATATCTTTCTGATTAAATTTTTGGAGGCTCGAAAAGAAAGCGAAGTTCTAAAGTTTGGAGAAAAAAGTTCTTATCTTTTCAAATATATGGAATTTAATTGGAATTTTGGAGTTTTGGAGTTTGAGAAACAAAAGAAAGTAACAAGACAATTTAGGAAAAGTTGAATTATACAAATAAAAACTGATTGTTTATTCAGAGCACAATTGATATGGTTGGGTTTAAAAAAAAATTGTATTTAGTTTTCTTTTGTGTTTGTTTTAGTGAATTTGATATATGAACGTAGTTTCAAAAGTAAGTGAGGACATAGGTAATGATCATGTTATAAATCTTCGTGTACTAGAGTTTGACCATCCCAACAAAAGTAGAAAAAAATGAATTTAACATATAAATTTTGGATATAGATCAGATCATAACGATCTAAATGTCGAAAAACAGTTTTAAGGAATACAATAAACCAAATCTGAATTAATAAATCACATATATAAATAAACACAAAATAGTTAACCGTTATTTGTATTTAATATTGAATTCTAAAATTGCAAAAAAAGAACAACATTGGCTAACTAACTCAAATTTTCAGTAGTTCAAACTTGAAATTATTTACCAAGTGGCTCTTGGTTTAATAATTGTCTCTAACAAAGAGATTACAACTTCAAATTTACATGGTCCGTCTCTCACAAAAAATTATATTAAATGATTTGAGTCTCGTCTCAAGAAGATATACGAACTTCGGCCCATAATCTTATAGTCAAAAAAACTTGAAACTACTTGTATACCTAAAAACTCTGTACCAATAATGAAGATGAATACTTGTACACTATCCAAAGTATAACTTAAATATTTTAATTTCTACGTAAAAAATGAAAAGTGTGTTATATATACACAACACTTGTGAAAAAGTGCATTGAGTACGTTCCAAAAATTGGAGATAATAAATATTTTGATTAAATTCCACCTACTCATCTCTTCAACTTGTATTGGAGAATGGATGATATCAATGCACCTATATATAACGGAGAAAATAAACTCTAAATATCGAGGAAATCAGAAACTTAATGAATGATAATAATGAAGGACAGATATTGTTAACTGTATTGTCTTCAACA
>JAKUCM010004966.1:0-60637 GCA_023374145.1 Lepidium sativum
ATTACAAAGAATTTTTGGCGTAACTAACTCAATCTATCGGTTTTCAATTATTTAGTTTTGTAATACATTGTTGAATCAGTTAAGAATTATAATTCCAGAATGAATTTATTATATAACCACCAAATAAAACGTATATTCTATCAATCAATATATGTTATTATTATTGTACTATGAGATGGGATATTGTCAGAGAAGTACATTAATATAGTTATAACATTTAAAACCAAGAAAGTACTATCATATAGAAGTAATGACATAATAGATCATACGCTTATATCATGAATGTGATTTTTTTTCTTTTTGAAATTTATAATATTTAAGTTCATATTTGTCCCCAAATTCAAACTTAGAAATGATGTGTATCTAATATCATCTACTTCTACTTTTGTAAGCTCCATTAAGGATTCAACATTCAAACTATTCTCTGCAATTGATTAAAGAAACTCCCTTACAATCTAAAGTGACTAAATTGACAAAGACCAATTTGTTGAGGCTGTTTTAGCCTATACTTGATCGCATGAAAACAGAAACAAAAACGTGTTATAAGGAGAAAGAAGAAACAATACCTTAAACATCATTTATATATCATGAAACATACATTAAGTTGTTATGAAACAATACCTTAAACAAGAAGACAGTAGAGTAGAGAGGATTTTACATGTTTTTAGTACAAAGAACTGCAAATGAAATTGCAAAGAGACTACCATAGATCCCCAAACACAAACTAACTTATAAAGAGATGATATAGCAACAACAAACCCGTGACAGTAAAATCCAAAAGAGAATACAAACCTGTGACTTCCATCAGCTTTTGTCTTCTTTGTACTTTACCTGGAAAACAGAATAAAGATCATAAGGCAAATCAAAAGACAACCAAAATAAACCAAAGTTTCAGCTCAACATACCATCATTTTTACAAAAAAGCAGACATTAGCTTGAGCTTAAGGTTTAACTCCATCTCTGTTAGTGGCTCCTTCTTGTTTAATAAAGTCTGGAGTAGGTTATTCTTAGAGATTCTCTCTTTTCTTTCCAGCAGCTCTGCAAGATTTCCCAGTTCCTGTTCTTTAGCAGTCTTCTTCTTCTTCGTAGCCGCTTTAGCAGCCTTGACTCCCATTGGTCTACCCTCTTCTTCTGCCACTGCCTCTCCTCCATCCACATCCACATGAGTTTGTTTGCGTTTCTCTTTGCCACCATCCTTGTCCACATACACAGAACACCATTTCTTATCGTGTCTTAGCTCTCTCCAAGCGTGTTCAAGCGTGAACTTGGACTGCTGGTCGTTGTAGAAGATGTCCAACGCATGTTTCATCACGTCATTATCGTTCTGCCCACTCCTATGTTCCCTTAAAGCTGCTTTATACGCACCAGCAAATTTGCAAACCTGGTCATTGATCCGAGACCATCTTTGCTTGCATTGACTTGCCTCTCTTGGTGTTGTCCCACTGAGCTGTGGATTCAAGTTGTAGTAGTCTTGGATCCTCTTCCAAAATGTACCACTTCTCTGCTCATTGCCTACCACAGCATCCTTGCTCGTGTTTAGCCAAGCCCCTATGAGGATTACATCCTCTTGAGGGCTCCACTTCCTCCTTTGACTGACCACAGAGTCATCTTGACTTTGGCTACTACAGAAGAGAACTTCTGGTGATCCTAGTTCAAATGTACTTTGACTGTTTAAAAGACTCATCAAACCTTGGTTTGAACTCATTTTTAAAGATGTCTTTGTGTTTCTCTAGTAGGAACACAGATGAGTATATATTGAGAACATTACAAGTGTTTTAATTCCAATTCAATTGTGTCTACCTACTAAAGATGTCTCTGCGTGTTCTCAAGTGTTTTAATTGACACAAGTGTTTAATTGAAAGTGACATATATCTATCTCTTAATTGAACATTTAAGGATTGAACATAAATGGTTTAGTGTTTTATATTAATTAACAACTACTACGTGTAAAAGTTTTCTAGTGGTTAATTGATTTCTATTAATTAACAACTACTACATGTAAAAGTTTTCTAGTGGTTAATTGATTACTGCTTTCTATTAATTAACTCTCTCTATCTGCGACACACAATATCTATGAAGTACATGAAGCTAACCTAGACAGAGATTATGTAAAGAAGAATGATGTCTACGAAGTATATGAAGCTAACCTCGGGTACATGAAGCTAAGCTGATCACCACCACGAAGGTAGTCCTCCAACATATGAGGATGATATTCCAATACCTAATGATTTTTATAATAAGTCCAAAGGTAAGTCATTGTTACAGCCAATAATAAACATATAATCAATGATCTTTAGTTTTGCCTACCTCTCAGTAGCTGATCTATGCTCATGTTGCCACACCAATATAGATTGATCAACAGAGTCAGGATCCAAATCAAAATTTAATAGACTTTGCATCTCCATCTATATGATATATCACAGGACATAAACACAATTATCATCATCTTGACCAGAAAAGAAATGAAATTCAGCAACTTGATAATTTCGACAAAACAGAAATAAAAGACTACACATCGCATCAATCTCACATTTGAGACAGATGCAACCATCACTAAAATCAATTTTTTTGTTTCTGATAAAAAACAGAAACCAGATCAAGTCCACATTATTTAAAGCTAATCATTATCACAGAAGCTAATGGTTTCACTTCAAACATCTAAACCTCTCTTGCATAGATTGATCTACAATTTGTTCGTTTCAAGTTTTATACTTTATGCGGTTTTAACCTGCTTTCTCGTATCAAACCATAGAGTAATCTGAACAAACTCAACCAATAAAAATCTTATTAGGTATTTGTGAAAGATTTAGACAACTGTCAATTCCGATATCATACTAATCAAAAACTCGTGTCAACCAAAAAAGTATATAGTGACTAATTTAGAAGCATTAGGAAACAAATTTCGTTAACTAGGTGCATGAACTTAAATTGTATCAAAAATTTTGAAATGCTTACGTGATATTTTGGCAGACAACATAAATGGTTTCTCCTATCATAACCTCAATGATATGGACTATTATAATATTAACCCTAGTGATCTACAGTCCCATATACATAGAGATACCTTTCTGCTGCATGATTACATATGAAATGGGATCCATTATTTTTGTGAAGCATAAAATCTTAATCCTGCTGAAACCTTTAATCAAACCTTTAATCAAACTATGAGTAACACAGAAAAGTATATGAGTCATCATCTAAACACATCAAACCCTAAACAGGCACGAAAGACAAATCATCACCAGAAAAATCAACCTATAAATCACTCTTATACACAGACATGAAAAACTGGAACAAGAAACATCAATTAGGAACAAGGTGACAAACTTCGACGAAATCGGAAAGCATACCAAAGATTTAAGAATTTTGATTTCAAATCAAAACGCCAACACGTGAACCCTAAAACCATATAAACGAAATCAGAGAAAATCGAGCCCTATAACCCCTAACATGCGAACCAAAAATCCCTAAAAAATTGAAACCCTAGATCCCCAAATTTCTGAACCCTATTTCCCCTCAAACGCGACAAATAAACCCCATAACATGCCATATAACAACCTACACTAATCAAAATCAAAGAAAACCAGGACGATTGCTTTGATTTACCTCTGAAAACCAAGAACCCTAATCGCCTCGGAGCTCTCTCAATCGCCTCTTCCTTTTTTTTTTTTTTTTTTTGGTTCTATCGCGAAATGAATTTTTTGGCCACAAGTGTAAATACACTCAACATCATGCACCAATCTACAGCCAACACATGGCTAAGAACTCGGTCCTTAAAATCCTAAAATAAGAGACGCTTCTTCATTTAAAAGGCCCAACAACCCACTATTATATTCATTTATAACCTAAGATTTGTTTTTAAAAACCCTGTAAGAGGCCTGTTACAGGTGCTCTTACTTTCTAAGGAAAATATCAGCATTAAATTTAAGGTACAAAGCATATCTTCTTCTGCTTGTGTGAAATGATTGTGGCCACAAAATTGTAAAGAAGGCTACGGTATTTTTTGCCAAAAAGAATATTTGTATGTAATTTGGTGAGGAAAATGGAATCAAAATATCTTAGGAAGAAATAATATTGTAATATGAACTCCTCTTTATTAATTCCAAAACTCATATAAAAAAATTAGCACTCTTAAAACCCTAAACCGAAAGAGACAATTTTTTTGCTCTATGTTAACTCAAACCAAGCACCTTCAATGCTGAAGAAGTAATTTTTAAGGTAGGTAACATTATTTTTGTCTTTTTCTTTATACTTCAGTGGATCTCCCAAAAAGTCGAATATGAATGAAACTTGGCCGAGGATGGGAACATTTCATAGGGTCGTTGGCAGCTTCGATATGTGGCCTAAGTTTTGTGGCGTACGTGACTACTATATTTAGCATCTGTAAGTTTGGATTATGGAAAAAATGTAGGGCATAAAAGTGTGATTTGTGATTAAGATGCTATGAGAGAGATAAGTTTATATTCTATGGGTTTGGGTTTTTTATTTGATAACAAAAAGTTTTGATATACCTTAGTTAGAAAGCTTATGTAGTTACGAATAAAAGTTGTTGTTTTAGTACAAAAATGTTAGTAACCCATTCATATATCTTATGAGACATGACTGACATAGATATGTTTTGATTGCAGGAAAAATAGAAAACAATGTTCATTGATGTGAAGGTTCGCCGAGGTGATTAGAAGCTAGATTAAGATGGATTTAACAAAACTGATGTATGTGATAGGGGTGAGGGAGAACCAACACATTTGAGATTAGTTACCAATGGCATGAGTGTGTGTTTAGTCCGACATGGAGACGTTTTCCACCAACAAGGGTTTAACCCAAGTGTTCCCCTTCTCACAAATGGAATATAGGATGGAGGACGTAATGGTATGAATGTGTCTAGTTTAGAAAACACTAAAATACATTTACCTATTACTCGTGCATGGGCGTCTTTTCTGACTTTGATTCAATAGATCTTAATCTTACAGAGTCTGAAGACGATGACGACGACATCTTCACTTTGATGGGTAAGCGGGCGAATAAAATATTTTTCTCCTCAAAATATTACAATTAAGGATGATAGTAAAAATAACCGCAAAATGGTAATGATAATTCTCATTGCAGAGACCCCATTGGTCTGGCGATATGAGGGGCGACAATGGAAGTTGGTGGACGATAGAAAGTGCTAATCAACAATTGTATTCCAGATTTGTATATTGTCAGCAAGCGCGTAGTCCAAAATTATCGGCTAGAGCAAGATGCACCGCCATATTTTGATGATCCTGAGGAAAACACTGAGATCAAAGGTTTTTGTTGTGCTAAATTGCAAACTTTTAGTGTATCAGCTAATTCTTATAATATATGAAAACAGTGAAGCGAGCTATGCATGATATATATTATGAAGGGGCTGAACTATTTGAAGTTTGGGTGTTCGGGGATAAGGAAGATTGTCGAACTAAGTTGGCACTTCATGTGATTAGAGTTTCATTCAAAAATTGATAGGTAATGTCCTGAAATGGTGAATGTTCTCTGTGTCGTGGCAACATGCCCAGTGAGGGTGAATGCGCAAAAATGGCTGGTAGTGAACGATTTTTGATCCGCATAATATAGGTATTCCATACATGTAGCATTGTTGAGAGGTGAGACTTCCATAAACAAGCTTCGGCAGCTGTTACAGAAGAGCTGATTAAGAACAAATACGTTGGGATTGGGCTCAAGCGTGGTGCTAGTGAGCATTTAATAATATAGTCAGCGTACACATAATCTAAAACCAATTATTAGAAAATTTAATAACTTAAACTTAAATATGTTCTCACAGGGACAACATGTTTTGCCCCAAGCCTACCACAACGCATGTGTCAAGCATTTAGTGCGGAATTCGATTATAGCTTTCAAAAACAAAACCTTGGGCCATCTGGTTTTGTTTGCTGCTAGAGCATACCATATAGAAAAGTTCTAAAACGCATTTCTTGAGATCACATATATAAGTATGCGCTGTGCAAAATACCTAGCACATATTAGCTTTAAGGATTGGACCACCAGAACTTACCGCATCAACAATATGTACAATATAATGACAAGCAATATAGTAAAGTCATTTAACAATGTGTTAATGGTTGCGAGGGATTATTCAGTTATCTCTATCATTGAGTCAATAAGAACAACAATGGTGGCTTGGTTTTCGCTTAGGCGGGAGCAAACAAATTCTCCAAAGCTGACTGTTCCTCCAAGAATCCATGAAATACTAATGCATAATTTTGAAAAGGGGGCAGAGTTCCAAGTAAAAAATCTGGTTGAGCGGCTTTACGAGGTACTCTTTTACTGCAAATAAAACTTGTAGCGATTACAAAAATGTATATATGATATGTAATGATAGTTGCATAAATGTTGATGTTGTCCTATCTTGTCAACACAATGTGAGGGAGATGGATGAGTCAGGATTGTGTGAACCTGAAGGAAGATGTGTACGTGCAAGGAATTCCAGCTGCTGACAAACCTTTTTAAACACGCCATCGATGATGCTGTACAAGATGGCGCAAGAGTGGAAAACCTGATTGGTGTGCATCATAACATTCAATACATGAGATTATCTTACCAATGGATAATCATGCCAATCTCGGGCATAAGTCATTTAACACCATTGGGTAATGAAATGGAGCATATCGGGCCACCAAGTCTGAGGAGGCCACCTGGGAGGCTCTAGAAGCGACATCACTTGTCCACGGGCAAGTATCAGGTATGGAAACATTCTTTATAAATATTAACAAAATCTTTCAAACATTTTGACTGACTTGGTTTCATGAGAGGGTGTCAAGGAAAAAGTGTCGCCGTTGTGGGAACTTGGGAAAAAACAGGGCAGCATGCATGCTTCTGCAGCGTATGAGTGTGGAAACCAATTATCTATATTTATCTGATGAGATTTGAGTTGTTTATAACAAAAATATGTGCTTGAAGTGATGACTTTTCCTTGTTCGTGGTGGGCGTTGATGGCTGTACATTGCAGTAGCTTTTGTCTTTTGGCGAGATGTGAATATAGCATGTGGAAGCAAAAAGAGATATGTGAAATATAATGAAATCTCGTGGAAGGAAATGTTTGTATTCATAAATTGTGTAAATGTATCTAGGAAATGTAACAAAAACTTTTTTGTCCTCCTTGTATGTATTTAATATCGCACATCGAGTAATGAATGTCCTTTTCTAGTGTACATTAAATATATAAAATATATGGTAGCTGAAAAATGCGTGCATCAACAACGTTATATGAAAAAGACGTTCAAAAATTGTATGTGCGTGCAAGTAGATAAGTTTGGTGCAAAATTTATATGTGCGTGGAAATAGATATGTTGTGTGTGCCATGTAAAAAAAGTGATTGAAATGTTGCAGTTATCTAGTAAACTATGGTAGTAGAACAATTCAGTATGCCCGCACAACGGAGATTACTCACTATAAAACAATAGTAGTCTGATTCAAAGAGATTCTAGGTAACTACGGTAACACATACATGAGTTTCATTCAGAAGAGGACTATAGTTTGCAAAATGTAATACAAGTAGGAAGTACTTGATATGTAAAAAAGCAATAAAGTGATGTAAATGTTTTTGTTGAATAGTTTCGAAATATGAACTCAGAAAAGGATATTTGTTTGCAAAAAAGGTAATTCGATTACAAAGTACATGATATGTGAAAATGTGTTAGAGTGGATGATCATAAGTTGTCATGGATTAAGAAAAAAAACAATTTCCTGCAGTGGTAGTCAAGCTTATTCATATCAAAATGTGTGCACCCTTCAACACTTGCCTCGATATGTCTATTGATGAGAAGAAGAACCATGATCCCAGAGTCATACATGTTGGTAAATTAAGGAATGCCATGTACCCAGTCGATAACAAATGGTGCAGAAGGGTCCGATCGTTAATGAAAATATTAAAATTAACTAAACTTAGAAAGTTAACACAAAATTATTTGTTAACGTACAACTGTGTTGGGGATGCCTACTTGGATGAGGATGTCGGACATCATCATTGCAATCGATTGCAGATCCCACTTAATTGAAGCGTCTTATCGTAGCTTGATGTTTGAATCAAAGACGTAAATATTCACAGAAGGGATGTGGATACACAAGACAACAAAGTGATTCCTATCAAAGTTGAAACGAGCGTTAAATGGATTTCAGGAAGGAAAACAGTTTGATCCTCCCAGCTATAAACCTGTCACTGATCTAGAACAGTGAGAGAGTGTTGATATGATGGTGGAATCAACTAAGTCTAGGGATGGATCTTCCTCAGCTCCCCTCTTAACAAAGTCCCAGATGAATATAATTAAAGCGTCCATGACCTTGGCCGACAATGGTTTCTCCCTGTTGACAACTTCATTTATCTCCTTTGCAGTCAGATATGAGGAATACTCAAGGAAAACACTCATACCAGTGGAGAAATGCAATATAACAGGTGAATTTTGCGGTTAACCAAAAGGTGATACCCAAAACATTATGATACATGTAATTTGTAATAATAACGAGTGTCTAGGGTCCAATCAAGCATACCTAGCCTTTTTTATTTTCTCAATCGAGATCGCAAAGTGCTTGTTCTCGAACCCAACATCAACTAATGTGATAAAAAGCGAAGGATGGCCAATAAAGATCTTATTCCTGGAATCATAGTGAAAAGGTGAATCTATTCTGGAAGATATAGTTTGGGCCTTTTTGCTATTCTTACATATATTTGGTACCAAGAAAGCTCGGATTGGAACCGGGTCTTCAAGAGTTAGGCTGGTGCTTTGGGACACGTTGGTGACTTATTGAATGCATCTTTTTGGCCTAATACACAACAATGACAGTTACATTCTGATGGTAAGGATAAGAAAGATGTTAACGGTCACAATATTTATCTACACATGTTACCTTTTGGTCCCTAGCATTGTCTTTGGGTTTAGGAATATTGGTTTTATTCAGTGGGGTGCGTCTTGAGGGTTGGCACAAACCCGGGTAGAATGCATGATTGATTGTGTTAAAATTGTACTTAATCGATCGGGAAATGTGAAATATACACACTAGAAACATACTTCAAGAGAGTCAACTTTTTCCTTTTGCAGAGAAAGTCACCCTAAATATCGTTTACGAAGTAAAATGGTATGTGCATAAAGTGAAAATCCATGAACGAAGTAAATGCATGTTGAACAAGACACATACATGGTTCCTTCATGGATGTAAGGGTTGAGTTTCCACCACCACATGTCTCATTTGGAATGTCATGGGAATTATTGATGTGTAACTCAAACCATTGAAAACTATGTTAGGGGGTATATTACAGTTTCCTCGTAAATGAAAAGGTTGTCATTTTTGACATGAGCTCCATTTGTGCAGCATGCTTGGTTTTGTTCGGTACTTGAGAATTTTTGGTGACCTGCTATTCTCGGGTTAGTCCCAGTGGTGCAGTATCAAGGAAGACATGAGAAGACCCCGCATCTGTGTGGTGAGTTGACTGTCTTGTCTGGTGTGCCGATGTTATGAAATATATATATATAAACGTAATAACAAAAATGCTATTAATTGTGTAACGTCATTGCGCGTCATTCGTGTTGATCTGCCGCACGTCAGCATAAGCTCAAGGAAGCTCCACCAAACTCTACTAAAATCAACCACACCATAATTCACCTTCACAAAGCATTGTTGAATAAAAGCCATACTAAATTTCTATAATTAGGAAGTCATTTTGATGGGGATAAATCATTTGAGGTTTTTATAGTTTGGTAGAATTTGGTGGAGTTAGCGACATTAGTGTAGTAGAGCTTGGTAGAGTTATATGACAGAGATTCATCGAGCTCGTCTACTGTGTGGTAGAGTTTTATATGATAATGTGGTAGAGTTTGGTCGACTTAGCGACATTAGTGTAGTACATTAGAGTTATATGGTATAGTTGGTTTAGCTCGTCTACTGTGTAATAGAATTTGATTGAGTTTTATTTGATAGTGTGGTGAAGTTTGGTAGAGTTAGTGACGTTAGTGTGGTAGAGTTTGACGGAGATGACTCATTTAACTTAGCTTGTAGAATGAAAATTTTATCCCATAATTATTGCATAACCTACCTTCAATTAGATGTTGGACAAATATATCCCAGAAAAGAAGATATTGAGTCAATGTTGAAGATATTTTCTGTTTTACATAGGTTTGACTTCGATGCCGTATCATCATCAAGAAGAGTGTGTGCTTGGGATCCAAACTGCACCCGGAGAGTTTGTGCTTCATGCCACTATACTAAAAGTCTGTATTTCTATATCCGGATATATTATGGAGAACACACTTGCTCAGTTATGGAGATGTCATCTCGGGCACGTCAAGCAACGCCCGATATTCCCGCTCATGTTGCGCAATCACTGGACAAATATTTTGGTTTGAAGGTACAATTCCTTCATGGTAGATAGATAACAAGATTTTACTCTGTTTTTCAAATCCTATTATACTGATGTCGATGTAGTATAATAAATATCAATCCAAGTGGGAGTGTAACTAGCAATTTGAATGTGATAAACTACTCTAATTCAAGCCAGATTAATTCAGTGGTTTGTTATCTATCAACCTAAGTGAGCTATTTAAATAACAGGAAATGAAAGTAAAAATGAATAGTAAACAACAGAACAAAGTGAAGTGGAAAGTAAACGGCATAACAAAGTGCAGTAAAAAGCAAAAGTCGAGGGTAAGCAATAAATGAGAGAAAGGGTTTCTTAAGGGCTGGAGATCACGGATCAGTATTTCACTTAAAATCACTAAATCGCTTAACAAACTCAAACAGAGCAGATCTCTAGGCAATAAACTCATAACTACTAAGTCCATTCTTGTGATAGATAACCTTAGCAAAGCTATCAACCGACCTTATCATCATAAGCGTTTAACAATCTAACTACCGTGAAGCAACAGTTTAAACGAGCCTAATAAATACTTTAGGCAACTAATCCCTTAAACTAAGAATGTAGATTTTTAAGACGATTAAGTGAGACAGTTCAACACACCCGTCAGGAGCTAAACGTCTAAGATCATGTTTCAGTTGATCAGAAAGGAACAAGCATTAACAACACCAAAACAAAAGAGATCATATTATTCTACTCTTAACTGACTTAGACAACTTTAAGGTCCACGCTGATCTAGTCTGTTCCTTTAGGAACCCTAAGTTAACTACTCAGATTTAATGGGTGAAACAATTAAAATAACAATCAAGGTGGAAGACATAATAATAAAATTCTGAAAGTAAGCTTAGAATAAAAGCAAACAGAAACTAATTTCATGGATTATAAAATGAAAGTAGAACTCTTGTTCTGGAATTACAATAATGAAAAGCTCGAAAGGTTCTGAAACAATGTTCAAGTGTACCCTTATTTGTAACACTATGGGGTATTTATACTACTCCCCCCGTTAAACCTAAATAGCAAAAACGAAGAAAAACTAAGAAAGATAGTTGACTCGACTTCATGGGCCGAGTCGAGTCACATGGCCGTCAAAGGTACAATGGACTCATCGTGTCAAAGGTGGTTCCACACGCCATCCGAGTTCCATTGGGCGAGTTACCGTTGAGTGTCAATCCGTGTCCCAATTGGTGAGTTACAGTTGAGTGCCAATCCGAGTCCCACTGAGTGAGTTACCGTTGAGTGCCAATCTGAGTCCCACTGGATGAGTTACTGTTGAGTGCCAATCCGAGTCTAAACTTCCTGAAAATAACCCCAAATGTAATGTGTATGCTATGCAAATGTAACATACGCGTACAAACTACATATGACATGAATATGACAGAAATGCAACATATATGTATGAAAAGTGAACTAAAATGGCTCCTAAAATATGTTAAAATGCATGTATGTCAACTCCCCCAAAAGTGAAATTTGGTTGCTGACAAAGGGAACATCTCGCTTCAAACAAAAAACCTACTAGGCCAAAAAAGTGTAATCCATTGTAAAAACACAATCTACTCTCGTCAAGGCTTAGCATCCTAACCAAATATCCCTAGTACTTAGCTGGACTTTAAGAAACACAATTTTGGTTCCTATTTCCTAAGGTGTAGGCCTCAAGAGGGGTTATTGATCATAAATCTATTGATACAACTTCCAAGAGCTTAACAAGACTTAATTTCTTCAGCACATTTATTATTTCTTGTTTAGATTTAATTTTTGCTCAAACTCATGATTTTTGCTCCAACTTTATCAATGCATGCAAGGAAGTAGGGGTTACGCACATCTCTTATTCACATTAGGCATCAATATCTTAGCTTTTTCAATGAACACTAAAAAGTATGGGTTTACGCACAGTCCCCGTCCACCTTAGGCGATATCATATTGGTTTTATCAATGAACACAAGAAAGTACAAGTTTATGCAGAGTCCCTCTTCACCTTAGACCTCATTATGTGAGCTGACTTATTTTTTATTCTATTGTTTCTAGTTGACAAGCTAAGCTCAAGGAAGGATCAAATTCAATGCACCTCAAGCCCCTAATTTGGTAACATAACATAAGCATAAGTTTCAAAGGTGAATGATCTATCAATTAAGTTTCAAAAGGGAAAAGCCGCAAGTCCAAGAGTTCACTATGGTTACTAGTAAATCAACCTAGTAAGAATGTCTATCAATAACAAGATGATTCCCAAAACTCTAGACTCAACCGTATATGAATGCAGTGCAACTACATGAACACTCTGTTTTTGAAGGATGCATTTTCAGATTTTTTTATGGATTTTCTATGATTTAAGTTAGATGCATGATTTATGTGGAAATTTCAAACTAAAAAACATAGAAAACATGTTAATAACATTTAGGACTCTCCCCAAACTTAAACAACACAATCCCCTGTGTAATCAAAGTTGGAATGAAAATCCTAAAGTAATTAATGTAAATGTATATACAATGAGATTTGGAGTCATTTACTTTACCAGGAGAGTTTCCATCCAATGGGATCACCATGTAGGTTGGTGTCGTGGGGGTTATGATTCCTGTTGTTGCTCTAGCGGGGTATTGAAGTTGAAGAAGTTTGAAGTAGATCCTATTGGGTCCAAAAAGTTTGCCTCCGCTTGCGATTGAAAGGTGTATAGTGGGAATGCTTGTGGGTGGGATTGTTGCGGCTGGAAAGCTTTTTATTGGGACTTATGTTAATAGGATCCTCGACGGTAGGATTCTAAGACCATCGACGGCAGGACAACGCTTAGACTCGGTTGTCGAGTTTCTGGCTAAATACACTAAAGATAAAGGGGAGACGGCCTTCCTTGGGAAACATGTCAAAGACAAAGGGGAGACAAGCTTATTATACATGCTTCAGCTGTCTAAACTCAATGCCTTTCCCAGCACTCAAGAACCGGAGCAGCAAACAAGGAGTTCACGCCAACAACCTTTCCTAGAGGATCAGGAAGACAAACACTCACTTATCAAGGGGTTCCAGACGCTACCAAGAGAATTAGAAAATGACGTTTAGTTCTATGGATTCCGGACTTAATTATCTAACTAATCGAGGTTCAATCAGCCCAATCAAACCTCGGAGCCGAAAGTTATGAGTTTTACAAGTTGGACCTTCTGCATTAAGGCCTTATGCTTGACAACGTCAACTCTTTAGCAACATAGCCCTGCTCAAGAGCGGCCTTCACTCTGGACGACTTTGAGATTATTCTTGGACCTTTCAGTGATCCAAAATGACCAAGAACGAATCATAATCCCGACAGATCCTCCAGATACCCGCTTTACATGAAGAAGGTCCGAAACAAATCTGTTTAAGAAAAATCCGGGAGCTACTTTTCTTAAGAGCTTGCAGACTTATGTGTGTCGACCAGGAGACACTCTAAGACATTCAGAAGCATCCATGAGAGTCTTCCCATGCTCTAGAACGCACAGGATTAGACGAATCCTCCCCATTGAAGACTTTCCATATCCGCCGATCACCAAATCTTCTCCAACAACTCTAAGATCGACGGCCCTCATCACTTTTCCATTGGACACTTAATTTTGTGATATTTCCTTCCCATTTTAAGCATATTACCGTTGTACTATTGAGCCTATATAAACTCAAGCATTCCATTGTATTTTTAAGACTCGAAAGACGTAAAAACACTTGAATGATGAAATTCTCTTTGTTAGAATACTTAGCCGCCTTCTCTTTCTTTTGAGGATTCAAGAACGAGAGACGATTCAAGATTGTGAGGATTTTAACTTGACGGATCCGAGATTATCAGAAGAATAATCACCCTCCTTTGTGGTTCTCATTCACGCGATTCTGCCAAAAACTAGTCTTCATCGGTTTGGATTCACCAAGGTCGAGCCGTTGAATTCATATCCGAGACCTCACCACCGAGGCTCATATCAGTGTGGTGGTGGCGTAGTTGTATTGATCGAAGGGAGGGTCAACTATTAGTTCAGGTTGTATGAACTCATTCAGATCAATATGAAATGGTTCTGGGACCACCTCGTGCTGCTGTTGAGAAGGCATTGGTCTCTTTGTGTAAAAGGATTAACGTCGCGGTTTTTTTGATGTGGAATGCTCTCTAACTTCCCGAGCGGTTGACGTGGAGCGTCGGCAAGGTGGGGAGTTTGGTGCTCTGACTTCTAGAGGAATCGGGTCCCTTGTGGTGTGAGAACTGGAGATAATCTTAAAATCTCTGAATTGCGCTTCCAGCGTTGTCACCTTTTCAAAATTCCATTTACAAAATCCTTGCACAAGACCAATATTTTTGTGAGCTGCCTCCACTCCTTTGGTCATCCGCGGATGTGTGTGCTCCTCAAAATAAAAACACTTTGGTGCTTTGTGTGACTGCGTTTGTGATTTTTCTCTCTGCTCTTGTGGATCCTTTCTCCTACCTTGAGAGTAATTGCGAGTTCATTTTCCAAAACTTATCTCTTCTGGTGGTAGGAAAGCAACATTACCTATTTTGTTGAGTGAGGTGTATTCCACTTTGGGCAATCATTGAGTCCTTTCGTGATTCTGAATTCGTGAAATTATATAACCAAGTCTCTCCTGGTGGTGAAGGTGATAGAAACCGAGTTGCTCTTAGGTTCGTTGCGTCGATCCATACGGGGGGAATTGGCCTCTATTTTAGTGCAATGTTACATGCTTCAATGTTACTCTTTTCTGTTAACCTAGATGCCCATCCACGATAAGTGGTGAGATGCCTCATTAACCCTTTAGTGAACACGACTCTGTTTGCTTCTCCTTCAATATCCTACCGTAATCTCCAGCGTTGTTGAGAACATGGACCAGCGTTTGGTCAATCATCTCCAGTTCTGTTAGTCGTAGATATTCCGACTTGTTTCTGGTGAAGCAAGTTTTGGCAATTACTCTGTGGGAGTAACAAATCGCCAGGTTTCTGAGTTCCCACACTTCCTGTCCGAGGGATTATATGGAGCAGGACCTATAATCACGAGCCACAAGTAATCCAACTCTTCTCTGTCGAATTCAG
Source organism: Lepidium sativum (assembly GCA_023374145.1). NCBI lineage: Eukaryota > Viridiplantae > Streptophyta > Magnoliopsida > Brassicales > Brassicaceae > Lepidium > Lepidium sativum. Next base: position 15,396 of record JAKUCM010004966.1, read on the forward strand.
TGTCCTCGAATTGCTTCGCTCTGAAGTTCAAGAGGCTCCTCGAATTACTTCGCTCTGAAAGAACTCTTGATGTTGTTGACTTCGAATGTGAGTTCACCATATCCACCTATTCGCCTTAACCTTTCGTGCTGACTCGAGTACTCGCGCAAAGTGACTGATGCCAAAAATTGAATTGTTTCCTTTTAATAAGCCTCTCAAGAATTGGACACAAACTGTGTTAAACCACTTGAATGGAGTAGGAAATCGACGTCCTTTGCAATCCCTAGCTTGACTATCGTTGATCGATGTACGTATCTTGTACTAAGAACTCTCATTTGTCTAAAAGCGTTGATCGCATCTTTATATCTGACTTTCTGCCGTTCCCCATCGCAGTCAAAGTTGTCTCCTCCGTCGTCTCCCTCATTCATATTTGTGTTATTATCAAACATGTCATCGCTATCTGGCTCAATACGAACTGCTTTGCCGCTACGGATCTCTTCTCGCCTCTACATTAGGTCTGAGGCGGAGTCGTCGTCTTCAACGTCTATTGGTAATTCTTCTGCCATTGAGCGTGTTGGTATTTTCTTTGACGAGAAACCACTGCGTCTCTTCATTGTAACTAAATTAGCTCTCCGGTGATGTAAGTTGAAATTCACGAGCCCAAGTGGCGTGAGGAGTCGAGTTGCGGTGTGGTGAGGTCAAGTGGCGTGGAGAGAGCTTGCCGATTGTGGTGGGGCGTGTGAGACTCGAGTGGGCATGAGGAGCGGATTGCAGTTGGAGCTCGATTTGAAGTTGCGGCGTGGTGAGGGTTCGCTGAGTGAGGCGGGGCGCTTAAGACTCGAGTGGCCGTGAAGCGGACACGAGTTGGAGCTCGAGTTGTAGTGAGGAGTCGCCGAGGTGCTGTAAAAAAGAAAAATAAAAAATGTGAGAGATGAAGTTGAGAGAAGATGGAAGGCTTAATGAAGAGAAGAGTGATTTGTCGTCTCAATAATGGTGTGGTGACTTTAGGCGACAAGGCTCTCGTGAGTCTACAGTGGGAAGACAAAACGTCACTATTTTTTTCTTTTTTTTTGAAACTTTTTGAAGCTTGGTGTCGAGTCGAGTTTACTAGCTTCCTGGAAGTTAAAATCAAAAACCAATGAAAGAAGGAAATTGGTAAAAAGACAATCCCAAGTGCACTTGTTTAAAGTCTCGAGCTTGACTCTTCACACTCATTAGAGACAAGGAAGTTCATCGAGAAGAACCGAAGTTCCCTCAGATTTGGTTTCGTTAGCCAAGTGGGGCTTAACTCTCTGACTGTTCACTTTGTAATATTCGCCATCTTTGTTTATTAGAGTTACAACTCCATATTGTAGAATTTCTGTGACTCTAAATGGACCAGACCATCTCGACTTCAGCGTTCCAGGGAACAACTTAAGTCTCGAATTGAATAGTAGTACTTGATCACCAGCTATGATTTTCTTGGGCGTAATATTTTTGTTGTGAAATGCCTTAGTCATCTCCTTGTAAATTTTTGAGCTCTCGTAGGCTTCAAGTTTGGCCTTCTCTAACTCATGAAATTCATAAGTCTTTTCTCTTGAGCGTTCTTGAGGTGAAAATTTAAGAACTTAGTTTCCCACTGTGCCTTGTATTCTACTTCAACCTGTAAGTGACATAACTTCCCATAGAGCAACTGATATGGAGTCCTTCCAACTAGATTTTTGAATGCTATTATGTACGCCCACAGTGTATCATCCAACTTGACTACCAAATCTCGTTTTGACACTCCCACTACTCTGGCTAAAATGGTTTTTATTTGTTTGTTTGATACTTCCATTTGTCCGCTAGTTTGAGTTTATACGGAGTTGGTACCTTGTACTTAACCCCATGATTTTTCAATAAGCCCTCAAATAATTTGTTAATAAAGTGAGTACCGCCGTCATACGACTCTTGAATTCTCAAACCTTGGAAAGATGATGCTCTTGAAAAGTTTCAGCACTACTTTAGAGTAATTTGTTGGGCATGCAATTGCCTCTACCCACTTGGAAACATAGTCAACCGCTACCAGTATATAACTGTTTTCATGTGAGGGAGGGTTAAATGGCCCCATAAAATCAATGCCCCAACAGTCAAACACTTCAATCTCCAATATCGGATTTTGTGGTATCTCATTTCTCTTGCTGATGTTGCCCATTCTTTGACGCATATCACAATTAGAGATAAATGATTTAGTGTCTCTAAACATAGTCGGCCACCATAAACCTGATTGGAGAATTTTTTGAACTATCTTGAATGTGGCAAAATGACCATCGTACGTTGAACCATGATAATGCTCAAGGATTCCCTTAACTTCTTCTTCAGCAATACATCTTCTAAATAATCCATAAGATCCCTTTTTGTATAAATATGGATCGTCCCAAATGTAATGATTCACATCTCTGAAAAATTTCTTTCTCTGATAGGAATCCACACTTTTTGGCACTTCACCAACAACCTGGTAATTGACCAAGTCTACGTAGCAAGGTAGAGTGACTCCAACGAGCTTACCGCTGATTCGGTAACAATTTTCTAACACTTTCAGGTTGCAAGTATGTACTTGCGACTCGAGTTTGGCATCCGATTTAGGTTCTACTCGAGTGGTCACTCATTTGAATGTCATGAGTTGCTCTTCTGGCATAGAGTAATATATTAGGATCAAGTCCTCTATCATCATCCGCGATAGGTGATCGGCTACCCTGTTATCCAGTCCAGGTTTGTCCACTACTTCCATGTCAAACTCTTGCAGTAGCAGTATTCACCTCTGTAACCTTGGCTTAACATCCTTCTTTTTCATCAGGTATTTCAAGGCTGCGTGATCGGTGTGCACTATTACTTTGGAACCAACGAGGTAAGATCTAAATTTCTCAAAACCAAAGACCACATCTAAGAGCTCTTTTTTAGTGGTCGCATACTTGACTTGAGCGTCGTCAAGTGTCATGCCGGCGTAATAGATTACGTTCATCTTCTTGTTTTTCCTCTGACCAAGAACTGCTCCCAATGCATAATCACTTGCATCGCACATAATCTCAAACGATAGAGTCCAATATAGAGTCTGGACTATTGGGGCGGACACCAAAGCTTATTTAATTTTTAAAAACGCCTCAAGATAGTTCGAGTTAAAGTCAAACTCGACTTCCTTGCATACTTAACGTGTCAGTGGTCTTGTTATTTTTAAGAAATCCTTGATGACTTTCCTGTAGAATATAGCATGTCCCAAGAAATTTCTAATATATTTAATTGACTTAGGAGGTTGCTGGTGAACCATGACCTCAATCTTGGCTTTATCAACTTTAATACCCTTTTCTGATATCTTGTGCCCCAAAACGATTTCTTCCCTAACCATGAAATTACACTTCTCCCAGTTAAGCACCAGGTTAGTTTCCACAAACCTGCTAAGTACCCTGCACAGATTTGACAAACAAGAGAAGAAAGAATAGCCATAGACAGAGAAATCGTCCATGAAAACTTCAACCATCTCCTCGATCAGATCTGAAAAATAGAAGTCATGCAGCATTGAAAAGTAGCAAGTGCATTGCACAAACCAAATGGCATTATTCTATATTCAAATGTTCCATAGGGGCAAGTGAAAGCGGTTTTTTCTTTGTCATCAGGATGTATAGGGATTTTAAAGAATCCACTATATCCATCTAAGAAGCAGTAGTATTTGTGATTAGCTAACCATTCTACCATTTGATCAATGAATGGAAGTGGGAAATGATATGTCCTAGATGATGAATTTAACTTCCTATAATCAATGCACATCCTATGGCCTCTGATAGTTCTAGCAAAAATTAGTTCGTTCTTTTCCTTTTTAACCACAATTATTCCTCCCTCTTTAGGGACGCAATGAACAGGCGAAACCCATTTACTGTCAGAAATTGGATAGATAATATCAACATCTAGTAACTTAAGAATTTCCTTTTTAACCATTTCTTTTAGATTTAGATTCAAACTTCTTTGAGGATCAATGCTTGAATGTGATTCGTTTTCAAGATGAATTCTATGAGTGCAAAGACTAGGTGATATGCTTCTAATGTCAGCTAGAGAATAACCTAATGCCCTCCTAAACCTTTCAAATTCATTTAACAATATGCTCAACTCATCACTACTCAAAGAATCATTCACAATGACAGGATAAGTGCAGTTAGAACCCAAGAAAGCGTACCTTAGCCTTGCTGGAAGTGGTTTCAGTTCTACTTTGGGAGCCTTCATCTCAGACCACTCGTCAGCAGCACTTTATCTGGTGCACTGGAGTAAATTCAACTCGAGTCCAGGACTCGAGACTGACGCAATTACTATCAAATTATGGTGTACTAGTTTAACTTCAGCACTCAGTTCAACCAGTTCTTCAAGAAGTTTCCTATAAAATTTAGCTTCCATACTCAAATATCTATCTGTAGCTGATCTAATAAATGCGACTTGTAGGTGATCTTCTGCAGCTAATTCCTCTAATAACTCATCAGCCAAAGCATCCATTTCCTGAATTGAGAACATTTGACCTTCAATGGTTGGCTTTTTCATTGCATCATTGATGTTGAACTTCAATTTGAAGTCTGGTCCAAAGTTAAGTTGGATTTCTCCTTTTCTAATCATCAATGACTACTCCTGCAGTAGCCAAAAAGGGTATTTCAAAGAGTAGCGAGTCCTTAGGTTCTTCATCCATGATTAAGACAACGAAATCAGTTGGTATCTGGACTCCTCCTACCTCACAGGAAGATATTCTAAGATGTCGTGAGGGATTCGTACCGACCTGTCCGCTATAACCAATGACATCTTGCAAGATTTATAGTCATTGAAACCCAATCTCTTTGCAACAGAGAGTGGCATGAGGCTTCTTGATGCTCCAAGATTGCATAGGAAAATGTTGAAGGATAAGGGTCCCAGTGAGCAGAGAATGGTGAAAGTTCTAGGGTCACCTAGCTTCTTTGGTATCACTTTTCTTTGAATGATGGCCCTAATTTTGTGAGTGAGCAATACCATACTTTCGACCTCTTTTGTTTTCTCCTTAATTGCATCTCTAAGAAATTTCTGGAAAGAAGGCATCAACATAAATGCATCTAAGAATGGGATCTTGAGCTCAATGCCTTGAATTTGCCAGTCAAAAAGTGCTTTGTGGTTTGTAAGGAGGGGGAACAAACGATTTAACTGTTTCTAGTGGTGCTAACTGTGTTTGAGATTCAGATGGTGTCACTTGAGTATTTGGCTCGAATTGGAATTCAGGAGTGACATTTTCCGCTGAATTTTTCAGCCTTATCGTTGATGAGGTCATCCTCCCCTTCTTGGCTTATATTGTTCTCAGTATCTTTTGTACGCTCTGCGCGAATTAGTAACTCATGTCCACTTCTGAGGGTAATTGCATTATCGTGGTACTCGTTCGGATACTGAACTACTTAACCTAGGAGTTGCCCGCTAGTTTTCATCGTTGAAGAAGAGGCTTGCTGATTCTCAACAAACTTTAGCCGTGAGTTTTAGTGTTTCGAACTTACAATTGAGGTCGATGTGATGCATCAATTTTGGAGTGTACTTCAACGAATTTCTTTGTGAGTTATGTTGCAGTTGATGTCTGACCTTTTAGTATATGTTGCAAAATATCCATGACTTCTGGCGTCTGTATCCTGGGGGCACCGGCTAACTTTGTTGATAACTCCAGGGGTATTGCTGCTTAGGGATGTATTATTTGGGTTGGTTGTGTTGTTGCTTGGGTGGGTAGACTTGATCTTGTTGGTTAGCAACGTTGGTGCTTCTGTAAGAGAGGTTTTGATTATGTTTGTAGTTGTTGTAGGGTTTGTATCCATTGCCCTGGTTTTGAACATAGCGGAGTTCTTCAATCTGTTCATCCTCCTCGTATTCGAGTTCTTCTTGAAACACTTGGTTGACTGGTTTCTGCTGTACCGATAGTAGTCTGTCCAACTATACATTCAGTGTGTTGATTTCTTTTCTGCTTACGGGGTCTGGATGTACCGTACCTCGCATAGTTCTGTCGTATTCTTTGTTGTATTGACCATCTACTTGAGCTAAATTCTTCACTAGCTCTCAACCGTCTTCAACATCCTTGTTAGAAAAATTATCATTGTTTGTTGTGTCGAGGAGCATATGTATCTTCGGATGAACACCACAGTAGAGTTTGCTAAGTAGAGACTCGGTGGTAAAGCCATGATGAGGGCATTGAGAATGGTACGTTTTGAACCGCTCCCAAGCTTCATAAAATGATTCAACGTTCTTTTGTGCAAAGCTGGAAATTCAATTGTGGACTTTTGCAGTACTTGACGTGGAGAAGTACTTTGTTAGAAAAGCTCGCTTACACTCATCCCATGAAGTGATTGTGCCTCTAGGTATGTGCTTTTCCCAGAGTCGTGCTTTGTCTCCCAATGAGAATGGAAACAACCAAAGTTTCAAGGCATCCTCACTGACGCCATTGATTTTAACCATGTCACAAAGTCTTTCAAATTCATCTAGATGTCAAGGGGATCTTCAGCTGATAGCCCGTGAATTTTTTTTGTTCTGAATCATGGCAATTGTACCTCTTTAAATCTAAAAATTATTGTTAGTTATGGCAGGAGGTACAATTCCATGTCGCAATGTGTGTGTGCTACGCGCATCACCAACCCCAATCGTTCGAGGCCTCCTCAGGTGAGGTCCCATTGCTGGCATATCTTGGGGGAGATGTTGTGTGTTCGATCCGGTTGGGTGATCCATTGACATGATGTTGTTGAGATCAGAGTGGATACAGTTTCTCTGCTTTTTCAACTGACGTGGGAGTCTGTCGATACTATCTTTGAAACTGATAAGGTTCTGACTACCTTTGGAGCGTGTATGCATCCAATAAGTGAGCTCAACTCGAGTGGTAAGGTCAAGTTAATAACAGAGTTGCAAAGCCACTTGAGATAGAACCATAAATGAGTGAGTAACAAAAACACAGTTCGCAACGGCGCCAATTTGATAACAAGATTTTACTCTGATTTTCCGTTCCTATTATACTGATGTCGATGTAGTGTAATAAGTATCAATCCAAGTGGGAAGGTAACTAGCAATTAGAATTGTATATACTACTTTAATTCAAGCTAAATCAATTCAGTAGTTTGTTATCTATCAACCTAAGTGAGCAGTTTAAACAACGGGAAACGAAAGAAAAAATAAAAACTAAACAACATAACAAAGTGAACTGGAAAGTAAACGACAGAAAAAAGTGCAGTAAAAAGCAAAAGTCGAGTGTAAGCAATAAATGAGAGAAAGGGTTTCTTAAGGGGCAGAGATCACAGATCAGCGTTTAACTTAAAATCACTAAATCGCTTAACAAACTCAAACAGAGTGGATCTCTAGGCAATAAACTCATAACTACTGAGTCCACTGTCGTGGTAAACAGCCTTAGCAAAGCTATCAATCGACCTTTTATCATAAGCATTTAACAATCTAACTAGCATGAAGCAACAGTTTAAATGAGCCTAATAAACACCTTAGACAACTAATCCCTTAGACTAAGAATGTAGATTTTTGTGACGGTTAAGTGAGACAGTTCAACACACCCGTCGGGAGCTAAACGTCTAAGATCACTTTTCAATTGATCAGAAAGAAACAAGCATTAACAACACCGAAACAAAAGAGATCATATTATTCTACTCTTAACCGACTTAGGCAACTTTAAGTTTCACGCTGATCTAGTTCGTTCCTTCAGGAACCCTAAGTTAACTATTCATATTTCATGGGTGAAACAATTAAAATAACAATCAAGGTGAAAGACATAATAATAAAATTTAGAAAGTAAAATTAGAATAAAAGCAAACTGAAACTAAATACAAAGATCATAAAACGAAAGTAGAAATCTTGTTCTGGAATTACAACAATGAAAAGCTCGAAAGGTTCTGAAACAATGTTCAAGAATACCCTTCTTTGTAACACTACGGGGGTATTTATATGCATCCTCCTGTTAAACATAAAAAGTAACAACGAAGAAAAACTAAGAAAGATAGTTGACTCGACTTCGTGGGCCGAGTCGAGTCACTGGGCCGTCAAAGGTGCAGTGGACTCACCCCGTCAAAGGTGGTTCCACACGCCATCTGAGTCCCACTGTGTGAGTTACCGTTGAGTACCAATCCGAGTCCGATTGGGTGAGTTACCATTGACTGCCAATCAGAGTCCCACTAGGTGAATTACCGTTGAGTGCCAATCTAAGTCCAAACATCCTGAAAAATAACTCCAAATGCAATGTGTATGCTATGCAAATGTAACATGCACGTACAAACTACATATGACTCAAATATGACGTAAATGCAACATATATGTATGAAAAGTGAACTAAAAATGGCTCCTAAACTATGTTAAAATGTGTGTATATCATAGACTTTGGCATAACTAAACTAGCTGGTGGTAGACTTTGGAAGATTTTAGTAGACTTTAGTTGACTTTTGGTTGACTTTTAGACTTTAGTTAAGTTTGGTATAGACCAATGGTAGACTTTGGTAGACTTTGGTTTAGCTTGGTTTAGTTAGGTTTGATATACATTAATAAACTTTGGTTGAGTTTTAACTTTGCTTCTTTATGTGAACTTTGTACAGATGAAGTATTGGAAGACACATCTTACTTTAAGGGAAGCTCGGGATCTAGTTATAGGAAATTCAGATAATAGTTTTCAAGAACTTCTCTAGCATTTGTAGAGGATTAAACGAGTAATTTATCAAGCTGGAAGTAGATGAAGATGATAGGTTCAAGTTTCTATTTCTTGTATTAGATGCAAGCATCAGAGGATTTCTCTATATGAGGAAGGTTGTTGTTGTGGACAGAACATTTTTACAAGGCAAAAAATAATGGGACTCTTCTCATGGCAACAATGCAAGACGAGAATTTCAAGATTTTCTTATGCCTTTTTCCTTTTGCCTTTTGGACAACTTAATCACGTCATTCCTGATGATCAATAGGTGGCCATCATTTCAAATAAGCATAAATCAATGGCCAAAGTATATATGCCTGACGAGTTTTATGCAATCTTCAGCCAAATAGAGAGACTCGATCGAAGGCTATATGATTATTTGCTCAGGACAGATGTTTGTTTGTGGAGTCATTTACATTTCCCAAGGAATAGATACAGCTTCAACCATGTCAAACATAGCAGAATCTATCAATCATGCGTTAGCTGAAGCGCGAACTTTCCCTATTGTGAAACTTATAAATGCCATTAAGGCAATGTTAACAAGGTGGTTCATGAAGAAAAGGGCAAAGATAGTAGTAACAACGATCATTCTCACAACAACAATGGAAAATTTCTAAAAGTATGACTTGGTAGAGTTTGGTGAAGTTTAATAGATCTTGGATATCTGTGTAGTAGAGTTTGGTAGAGTTTGGAAGATACTGAATATCTATGCAGTAGAGTTTGGTAGAGTTTAGGAGATCTTAGATATCTGTTTAATAGAGTTTGGTAGAGTTTTGTAGACATAACTATTTTTCTTTTTTGACCATGCAGAATAGAGTACTAAAAGCCACACAGTATAATGTCCAAAACATTGATAAGCATCAAGTTGTTGTCACGTACTTGGCCTCCTCACATTTGGTTAATTTGATGGAGAAAACATGCTCTTCCAAAAGGTTTAACGTGGATATAATACCTTGTGTGCACGCCTTAGCCACAATAGAAGCATGGCATCGTTCGAAGATCGAGCTCACAGATCCTTACTATTATATGGTTTACTTGTACTATGCGTATGCCAAATGTGTGATTCCAAGAGATGCAACACTTCCATTTTGAAGAGGTGGCTAGTGAAGTTTTTTTACCTCCTGTTGTACGTAACCAACCTGATAGGCCAAATAACTCGCGGATGAAAGGTTGATTTGAGTGCTCATTAAATGCAAAATGCCCAAGGAAAATGACGACTTGTCTGCGATGTATATGTGTGGCACATAATGCTTGAACATGTAGAACATACGTCCAATCTTGAAAGTCTACCAAGGTCCACCATAACTCAACCACACACTTCATAAAAGTCAACCAAGATTTACCAAACTCTATTATTCATGTTATGTGTAAGGTCAACTAGAAGCTACATGCAAATCTTTCCAAACTTTACTAATATCAACCAAAATTTATTCAATTTAAATCTCGTTGTGGTAGGCAAAATTTTGTTATGTTAATGCATTAGCAAATTGCGTCCATTACAAAATGAAATGATATACTCTCATAGTACCAACATTTACGTCATAAAATATTAGTCATTTAAGAGTATTTGAGAGTATGAGTATTATATACAAAGTTTATTTACACAAACTCTATCAAGATCTACCAATACAAAGGTGAGTCTACCACCCCAAAAGCAACCCCTGCGACGCTGTAATCAATACCTCCTTATCAATATTTTCAAAACGCGGATGTGAATCTGTGGATGAAATTGTTTCTGGTATTGGAAGCTCATCCATTACGTCAATGCCAAATTTCAAGCAGAGAAACGGGACGAACTTATCATCTAATCCCTTAAATATGTGTCCAAGGGCTAAACAGTCAATGAATTTCAGCGTATAAATGCCACAATCACCAGATTGGTGGTTCACCGGGGTCCCCTTCACCCTAATGATAGTGTAAGCCTTTTCCTTAACCTGTTTCCACATCACTGGAGCTAGCATGCTCCTACGGAGATATGAAACCATCCTCGTGTACGGTCTGCTTACATAAAAACGTAAAGTAAGATCTACATTTCTTTATCAAAGATCTACCAAGCTCTACCATAACTCAATCACACACTTCATAGAAGACAACCAAGCTATACCATAACTGAACCACACAATTCATAAAAGTCGACCAAGCGCTACCATAACTGAACCACACACTTCATAGAAGTAAACCAAGCTCTACCAAGATCTACCATAACTAAACCATATTTCATGATAGTCTACTACGCTCCACCGAGATGTACATTCAATTGCATACGAAGATTACCTCACTGAGTCAATCAATTGTTGATATAGCAGAGCTGAGAGGGCAAGATCATAGATTTTAACAGTCTCGTTAAGTAAATTGATCTCCAATGCTACCCAATGGACATTGTTGATGTTATGAGCAAAGTAAAATGTGACAACATCTCGAAACCAATGCTTGCTCGTTGGACACTATACAAGGGCTCTCCCAACATACATTTGGCGCATATAATCTTCAAACATATACTTCTGCGGGTTTACCGTACACCAGAAAATACATAGGATAAGATCAAGGAATGTTATCCTATCACAGAGATGAAAGTCTGCATATATCTTCGATAGAACAAATTCATACCGCTAGTCTTATGCTGCAAAAAGGGTAATATAACATAATATAATATTAAAACAACCAAAGTCTACTAAGTAAGATAAGCAAACTTTAAGGAATTTACCATATCTGTTATCCATCCATATTGTGCTTCTGGTCAAAATCATCTAGCCATCAGAAACTGGAGATAGAACTCAGCTAAACGACTGACGTCATCCATCAAGTTGTCCGTCAGTAATTAGCAAACGCCAATATAGTACAGATTTGTACATCAAAAACGTTTATGGAGAGAATATCAAGGACTTACAATTCGCGTCTGATAAGGTTACGCAGCCGATTCACTTTGGAGTTTTGTACTGGTCTGAATGGATTGTATGAGTTAGGCGCTATGTCATCATCTATGAGGCGCTTAATAACAGAACTTCCTTCGAACGATGATTTCTGAATTCAAAACAATACATTATTCAATCAGTGAGGCAGAGAAATTGTAGTTCTAATATAGTTAGTGAAAACTCAACCAAACCCCACCATATCAAAGCTTAGCTCTACCACACTCCACCAAAATCCACCACACTAAAGCTTAGCTCTACCACACTGCACCAAAATTTACCACACTAATACTTAGCTCTACCACACTCCACCACACTAATACTTAACTCTACCACACTCCACCAAAGTCCATTACACTAATACTTAGCTTTACCACACTCCAACAAAGTCCACTACACTAATACTTAGCTCTATTACACTCTACCAAAATCCACCACACTAATACTTAACTCTAATAAAATACATGGTTCACAGTGAGAGTACGTTGTCTAGATGCTTTAGGCAGGACATCCTCCATATATATTTATTCGTTTTGACCGATTGTTTTGTCCAAAATCTAATATTCGATATCATCTTCTAGACCTATGATGGTGAGCTAGGAATTCTCTTGAGTTAATTCCAAATCCAGAGAAGCCGTTTGCATTGGAGTTTGCAACTGACTACTAACATCTAAGTTCCTAACGATTTTCAATGTTGGGGACATAGGGTCAAAGGTTTCATGCTCCTCAAACATCCATTACTTCAGCAAGCAAAAAGGAAAATAATGTAAGCACAAACAAAATCCACCAAGCTCTACCAATAATTTAAGAACTACCAAACAACATGTTGATTACTAGGAAGTTGTAGTGCTTGGGAAAGAGTATGTGAGGTTTGCTGCTCCTAAACAATCCAAACCTTCTAGAATCAAACAATTATTATAGTTAGTTTGCCAAACTCTACCAAAATCCACCAAGCTCTACCAAAGTAACCTCTAGGTTTTCAGAGCGTGTTTATGGTGGGGAAGGTTAAAAGGGTTGCTGCTCCTCAGAGATCCGAACCTTATACAAACCAATTCTCATTAAATAGTAAGTCATCTGAACTCTGTCAAACTCCACCAAAGATCTAATACATGATTATATAAATCAACCAAGCTTTACAAAAGAACTACCATACTTATCTCTACATTTTCAGAGGGAGATAATGTTGGGGAAAGTTATAAGGTTTGTTGCTCCTCAGAGATCTGAACCTTCTACAAAACAATTCACGTTAAATAGTAAGTCATCCAAAGATCTCCTAATTGATTATATAAATCAACAAAGCTCTACCAAAGAACTACCACACTTACCTCTACATTTTCAGGCGGTTTTAATACTGGGAAATGTTATGAGGTTTGATGCTCCTTAGAGATCCGAACCTTCTATAAAACGATTAACGTTAAATAGTAAGTCATCCAAACTCTATCAAACGATTATATAAATCAACCAAGCTCTAGTAAAGAACCACCACACTTACCTTTACATTTTCAGGGGGTGCTAATGTTGGGGATAAAGGTTGTGAGGTTGACTGGTCCTGAAATATCATTTCCTCCTGGTCTACTTTATTCTCCTCCAGCTTTGAAAGCCATTCAGACGTATTGATTTGATCATATCTCATCACGTCTAACATAATCTTCTTTTCCTCCTCTTTTTTTGGCCTAAATCTCCTACCTGCATTTCTTCTCCAATCTCTATTTATGATTTCTCTTTGCCACCTTATGAAATTTGATTAAATTCATATTGGGTTGTAACTCCATAATCTCTTTTCCTTTTGGTCTATCGTGAGCCTTCTTCTTATCAATATATTTCCTCTTCTCTGGTACCTTCGACTTTGACTGCCTTCTTTGCGCTTCGGAGCTCACTTTATAACTCATCGTCCTTCCTTTTTGTAAAAGCCAAAATAGCCTAAAACGTCTCATATAATATCCTATTGAGAATTTCTCGTATCATTCTGTCAACTTTGGAATCTCGAGCATCGCTAGGCCACTCATGGTATATGTCATCGTAAGCCTTTTAGAGAACATGCACCAGATGAACGTACAAATTAGAAAAAAAATACATACTTGAAAGATATACTAGATATACCCAACTCTACTAGACTAAATATAACGTCCACCAAACTCTACCAGGATCTGCCAATGTCTGCCAAACTAAATACACACCGTCAACCAAACTATACCATACATTAACCAAAGTCTACCATAGCTCTACCACACAACAAATAAACTCTGCCAAGATCTACCGAACATCAACCATAACTCTTCCACACACCAAACCAACTTCTACTAAAATCTACCAAAGTCTACCATTCTTGTACCACACACCAAATATACTTCTACAAAGATCTACCAATTGGGAAGCTTACCTTGTTGTCTTTGGATGTTATCTTATCAGCTTCGTAGACATCCTCTATATATATATGATGGCAAGTGTGTTACGCCCACTACATAAGTGGAATCGGTCCATCTCATTTACATCCACACATTAATCCTAGATATGGGAATCAATCCTAGATGTGAGATATACTCGAACGTTCATATTAGGAGCACATGCACATTCAACGTCGAAGTTATCGGTGATGCTTGAGAGAGCGATTTTAGGAAAGCTTGAAATGCTACTCTCCCCCAAGGATGCCTCTCAAATCTTTCCAGATCCATCACCAATTTGGCATAGTAAACATTCTATTATTGTTGTGCAAACCAAAAATAACAGCATACAACACAACCAGCAATCCCACCAATCCTCCTCTTAGCAAGACACAAATCCTTGCAGCCCTTTAATATTTGGTAAGCTATGCCCAGTTTGGACTATCACCATGGACTAAACCCATGTCAGCCCATAAATCTCTGATAGCTAAGTTTGCATCATTAGTATCAACCAACCCACAGTTCCTCTGCGTGATATGGTGAAACTCATTCAGAGAATATCTGATTGGACAACCATCCGCCAACACCCACACCTCATTCACCTTAGGTGTGTAAAGAATAGTCCCCACCAGGTATTGCACATATTTATTTGTCCATTAGAACCGTGAGCCAGCAAACTGCAGTATAATACCGAGTTGAGAATTCATCTCTATGTCATCGTAAGCATCAACGCCAATAAGATCCCTCATTGATGTAATCCTCTTCAAGGTGCAATAGTGGTTGATGCTTTTGTTTATCAACGAGAGTCTTTCTGTTACAACAACCTTCTTAGGGTACTTCTCGTCATTCACATAGCTGTGAAAAATAAACAAAAAAATAGTTAAATAATAAACTCTACCAAAGTCTGCCAAAAAAAACCAAAGTCTACCGCACTAGATCATAATTCTACCAAAGTCTACCAAACTCCACCATATTATTTTTAATCTTTATATAGTATGAACAAATCAAATTTCTGATGTTAGAGTTATTAGTTGATTCATCTTAATGGTTTGAAAATAAGAACTTCGCCAAATGAATAACAATATAAATACTTAATCTAGATGTTTTATCCAAAACTGCCTCATAATCATTGTTACTTTGACTTATTAGTTATTCTTTAATTTGGCAATAAATTGATGAGATTTTGGAGTTCAGAGTTTGTAATTTCCAGTCCAATCATATGGAAATGTATACTAACGAGTTATCCCTCTTAGACAACTTTCGTGTATAGATTCCTGTAAAATATTGCTTAAAGGAATATGGTACATTTCATTTAGTGCATGAGCAAGTCAGTCTGCATTGTTTTTCTGTACATGTTTCTTGTCAACCACAGACAAGCCTGCAGATCCATATATATAATGACCTAACTTCAATGGTTATGACTTATGAGCTA
The DNA here is from genome assembly GCA_023374145.1 of Lepidium sativum. Taxonomy (NCBI): domain Eukaryota; kingdom Viridiplantae; phylum Streptophyta; class Magnoliopsida; order Brassicales; family Brassicaceae; genus Lepidium; species Lepidium sativum. The sequence continues at coordinate 30,759 of JAKUCM010004966.1, forward strand.
TCAGCTATGCCACTCGTCTTTCTTTAAGATAATCAAACACAACAATAATGTAACCAGAAAGTTGAAGGTTTATAGACAAATACTTCAAGTGTTTGAGAGACTCTAAGTGAAGTAGAGTGTGTTGGTCTTAAGAGATGATGGTTTAAAATTTATTCAAACCGGTTCAACATCAAACCAGATTGCTAACAGAAAGAAGAGGATCATCAAATAAATCTTCTCAGTGAATCAGCTCAAGCTTCATCTCTCTGCAACGGTAAAATCAAGTGGTTGCTGGGTAGTTAGATGAATTTAAAAGAAGCATGCATATAAGCTTCTGATTCTAGGTTTCAAGGGTTAAGCTAAGAGGAGTTTCTCAATTGAGGTTTTTTCTGTTTTTAAGTTTTTTGGGAGAGGGCATCGAGAGAGATTAAGAGATTGAGTAGAGTTGATTCAGAGAGATTGAGGGAATCATGTCGTACTAAGAACTCAAGTTGGAGTTAAGCTTGTTGGTGGATTCCGGAGCTCAGATTTGACCTCCGTTGAGACGTAGATTATTTTGAACCGAATTTGTATTAATTGGTATCAAAGCTCCAAGCTACAAGCTCGTGTTCAAGATCTGAACCAAGAAAGGCGATTCAAGTTACATGCGAAGAAATCGGAAGACTCAAGGTGTTCGTCAGAGTTTAAAGATGTCGTCGAACAAGACCAAATCAAAAGGGGTAATCTTTGATGGTTTAAAGATAATGATCGCTTATCTTACAATACATGGTTTAAAAGATGTTCTCAAGCCTCCCAATGTTACAGAGCCAACAATTGGAGATGAGAAGAGACCGGAAGATCAGAAGAAGTTGATCGAAGAACAAGAAGCAGGAGAAGACAGAGATGAGAAGGCGTTGAATCTCATCTGCTTAGCAGTTGGAGATAAGAGCATCTGTAATGGTGATCCCATTAGGGATCACCATTACAGATGCTCTAAGGTTTTAAGAAAGATTGAGAACTGCACTACCTTTGCAAGTACAATATAAACACACTTGACAAGATGTTTCTTCCTACAAGGTTACCAGATAGAATCTTTCCTCAGCTTGAAGTCTATGTATTCCAAATGTAAGAAGGCAAGACTATAGATCAGAATATAGATGATTTTCTGAAACTTGTCGGAGATCCAAGACATCTTCAAATCAAAATTGAAAAAGAAACTTAAGCAATTTTATTGCTCAATTCATTGTCAGATGTCTATGAACATCTTGCAGAAAATCTAACCTATGGTAAAGAGAAGTTATGTTTTGAAGATGTAGTAATTGCAGCAAAGTCAAAAGATAAAAAGTTGAAGCCTTGTTTGTTAGAGGAAGATAAAAAGACTCATTCAAAAATAGAAGCAATTCAAGAAATAAAAAGACTGGAGAATTCAAAGATTTACTAACCTATGGTAAAGAAAGGAAAATTCAAAAAGCAATGCTACAAATGGTTGGAAAGGAACAAAAGAAAATGTCAAGGACAACAAGAAGGAGAATCCTCTTCGGAAAAAGATGATTCCAAAGATCGTTTTGTTCTTGTAGTATATGAGGTAAACGTTTTAATATGTGATATTGATACTGATGAATGGAATTTAGATACAGGTTGTTTTTTCCAAATGACACCAAACAAGCATTTCTTTCTGTAATTGAAAGAGGGAATCGGAGGCAAAGTGAGAATGGCCAACGAGACATAATGTGAAGTAAAAGGTACATGTTCAATTAGATTTACTAACCCTAACAATACTAGTTTTGTATTGCATGATGTTTGGTACATGCCAGATATTTCCAGGAACCTCATTTCTCTAGGAACATTAGAAGAGAAAGGTTGTACATTCAAAGCAGAAATTGGCATGTTAAAGATCATAAAAGGATGTGTTTGTTGTAGTAATGAAAGTTAAGAGAATGCAGTCTCTATAATGACACAACAAAAGCTAGGAAAAATATACTATAGCAGGTACTTAGCGCTATAATAGGTTCGACAATCGTAGCATTTAAAAATGGTACGATAGGGGGTCTATGTTAACGCTACATAAGTCTTTCGCAGCGTTTTCAGTGTGCTATTAAATGCCGTTTTTCTTGTAGTGAATTCTCGATCCACCAAGTATTTATTCAGCAATTCGTATTTTGTCTAAGGTGGAGATTCCAAGGTTTACAGAGAAATACTAAGTGTTTGAAAGACTAAGTGAAGCAAAATGTCTCGGTTTAGTTCAAGAGATGATGGTTTAAATAAATTTTAAACCGGTTCAACATCAAACCTGATTGCTAACAGAAAGAAGAGCATCATCAAATAAATCTTCTCAGCGAATCAGCTCAAGCTTCTTTTTCTTGCAACAGTAAAATCAAGTGGTTGATGGGTAGTTAGAGGACTATAACAGATGCAAGCATATAAGCTTATGATTCTAGATTTCGAGGGTTAAGCTAAAAGTAATTTCTCAATTGGGGTTTGTTTTTTTCAAGTTTTTTGTGAGAAAGCATCGAAAGACATTATAAAAAAACACTCCGAATTCTAATGGCAAAAACGACTGGAAACCAGTCGGGAAAAGGTGATTCCTACCAATTTTCAACCATAAATTATTGTTACTATAGCACGGTCGGTATTAAGACTCCAGTTGGTGACCATCATAAAAGTCATATGGTTTCTAATGATAGTAAATCATCAAAATACCTTGTTGGGAACCGTCTGAATACTTCCATCAAAAACCGTCGGAAAAGAGCATTGTTAGTTCTGGTTTTCATAGTTCGTCACAAGCTCTCAAAAATTTCCAACGAATTTTGATGGCTATTAAATTTTATTTTTTTAAAAATATTGTTCAATTATTTTATATAAAAAAGTGTAAGAAAAAAATAAATAAATTTTAATACATTTTTTACATAAAAATAAATAAGTTTAAATATGTTTTTAGTAAAATACGTTTTGTTTTATAAATATTTTCTTTTACTATTTTTTTTTGTCAACGGCACTCGATCTCTGATTGTGCAAATGAGTTGCCTTATATGGACTTACCGCTTGCCACTAGGGTAAAAGCCATTTGCATTTTTTTTACTAATTAAAAATCTAATAAAAAATATATAGATTAAATAAAGAAAAAAAAACTCAAAAACATTTAAGAAAAAACATAACAATCTCAAAATTTTCACAACAAACTCGAAATCAAAGAAATCTAACACGAAACTTCTTCCTAAAATTTAAGATTCTTGCCATTTCTATATTTAAATTGAAAGTTTCCAACAAAATTTTAAGATCCAAACCTAAATATAAAAGGAATCATAAAATTTGAGATGCAAAATTAGGAAAACTTACATGAGAAAAAGTTGGTGGTTGTCGCATAAGAGTCGCATACGGCGCCCTTGCGAAAGACTCTCAAATGACGGCCTAGCTACCTCCTAGCAACATTTGCCTCGCAGGGACGTCGCAGGGTTTCCTCTAGCAAATGTCGCTAAAGACTCGCAAAGAAGTCAACGCATTTTCATCGCAGGTTTTGCTAGGCTCTTGCGACATCTCGTCTTGCAAGGCCTTTGCGACGTTTTTTGTCCATCGCAAGGTTTGCGACGTTTCTGCTAGGAAAATAAGTTTGCGACTTGCAAATTGCGACATTTTGGTTGACGTCGCAAGGGCGTTTCTGTTTGCCTTTTGCCACAGATTCGCGAGGCATTTTACCATCGCAAAAACCGAATTTTCTTGTAGTGAAAGTATACACACCGATAATTGTTGATAACAGTTGAAAAATCACCTGCAATTGGTAAAATTGAAGGAAGAAAAGAGGAATATTCTGAAGAACAAGAAGAATTGTCAAAAGGCAAGAGGGAAGTGTGTAAAAAATATATCTCTTGCATTCCGACATGAGACCGGTTGCAAACCGTCAAAAAATCATTTAATGCGTTTCCCAATTTCCCAAGTCAAAAACATATGAAAGCTTAATTTTCCCTCCTGTTTTCCGATGGAAACCGTCTGAATTTTCCTATGGCTTCTGACGGAAAACATAAATCCTATTTAAATTTGTTAGAAACCGTCAAAAAATTTTATACAGCTTCCAACGGGAAATGTAAATATTATTTAAATAAATAAAAATATAAAATACAAAATTATTCCAGTCAGAAATCTTTTGAATATTCCTACGGCTTTCAATGGGACTTACTTTCCAATAAGTTTTCACCAGTTTTTTGGTCGGAATATTCCATCGAAATTTGGAGTGCTTTCTTGTAGTGAGAGATTGAGAGATTGAGTAGAATTGATTCAAAGAGATTGAGGGAATCATGTTGTACTAAAAACTCAAGTTCGAGTTAAGATTGTTAGTGGATTCCGAAGCTCGAGTTTGAGCTTCAGCGAGACGTAAGTTCTTTTAAACTTCACTCGCAAAACTCTCAGTCTTCTTTTACTTTTCCGCAAGAACAAATTAGGTCGATCATGAGTCTGCCAAGTTCGAATCAACATTTATACTCTGAACGCCCAAAGCAATGCTAAATACAGCATAACACTTCTGATTCTCTGCTTGAAGGATTGGAGTTTACTTTGATTGGCTGAACATTCGACAAGCTTTTTAATTGTTTTATGAACATAAGTCCCAATTTTTCTCTAATTGGTATTTGATCCAAGTCTATGAGATATTTGACAAAACATTCGACAAAAACTTTGAAATTTCACCAGGAAAAGGTTTAATAAAAATAAAAAACATTCGAGAAAGACTAAATAATATTCGGTAGTAGTACACAGAAGTAAAATATTGATCTCTCAATTCTCTTTGGCCAATTGATCACCAAGGGAAAGATCTCTAGCTTCCTCTGTATCAACTTTGTCGTGCTTCATTGGCTGAGCTAATCTCTCGGCAAGACTCAACCTAGTTCCAGGAGACACACCATTCTTTCCAATGATTGATTCAAGTACTGCCTCTGCCAACAACTTATTCTCTATCACAGCTTTCCCACTTTCAGGAATCTCATCATCTTTAGAAAACGCAATCTGCAATGTTGTGCACAATAGCTCGAAAGACCTTGAATTACTTGCAGAAACCGAGTGATTGAAGTTCGAATGCTTAAAAAGAAAGAGTAAGAGAGCACTACGAGTGAGGACACAGATTTATAGAGTTCCCCGCCGATTAAACCATCGACGGGTACATCTCTCTTCGGAATAGCTTCCGGAATTCACTAGCACACCTTAACATGTGTGTTGGATTCAGAGCTAAGCTCTGTTACATGAAATCGATCCTCTCTCTCTCTACTGTAACTCTCTCGAAAACTCTCTCTCTCACTCTTAAAGAAGAAGACGACTAGATGGGCCACAAACCGGCCCACTAGATCAAGCTTACAGTGAAGTTGGGCCGATGCTGAGATTTGATCCATTAGCAAAACAATTGCTAATGGGCTTAATGGCTCGGCCCATAAATGAATTTGAAACGACAAAACATGACAAATCTCCACCTTTGTCGGTTCACTTCTCTCATTTCACTCACTTCACTCATGAGCTAACCCTAGCCGCTGTGAAGTTTTCTCTCGAGTGTTCTTCATCTTCTTCACGACTCTTCTTCTTCTTCTCGACTCTTCTTCTTCTTTCACGACTCTTCTGAAAGATTTTGAAGTCTTACCTGGTCTTTGGTATGAACTTCCGTATGCGCAAAAGCATTAGTCATTCGGATATCACCTTTCTCCGATGACGGTTCGACTTTTCCGGTAAGATTCTCCGTCCTTTGAGCTTTCCTTGAGTTTTCAAGTACCTGCATGAGAAGATCTTGTTATTTATCCGATAGATCTAAAGATCTATTCGACTTCATATTTAACCCTCTTTTGTTTTCTCTTTTCCGATGAACACGGTGAGTGGACCTTTGGCGGATCTAAGTTCAAGCTTCAGTAAACCGGTAAGAAACCGAAAAACACTTGACTCCTCCTACACGTTTCAGATTTACGGAGATAGTTAGGTTTTTCCTCCTTACCCGCCTTTGCTTTCTTAGATCTAACCTTCTTCTGGTTGATTTTGATGCAGCTCTCGATCAAATGAACCATCGGGACCTTTCATCTGACTTTGCATGTAAGTCCGAGACTCTTCCCATTCCTCCTTTCTTTTCCTTTTTTTTTTTTATTTGTTTGGATCTGCTACTGACCCGACTTCTTTTCTTTTCTGTTGACCTTTCGCAGGTAACAACAGATGTGGGTATTCCGACATCGACTCTGAATGTCGGAATACTCATATAAGCACTTTTAGGTCTCCACCATTCTCAAAGACTGCATGCAGCCTTTGAACTTCTCAGCAGGTATGACTTTCGTGAACATATCTGCTGGGTTTATGGATGTGTGGATCTTGATAACTTTGACCTGTTTTGCTTCTGTTACTTCTCTGATGTAGTTATACTTGATTTGAATATGCTTCATTCTTTCACTGCACATTCTGTTCTTTGATAAGTAGATAGCACTTTGAGAATCACAATATATGTCTACCGTTCCTGTACATAGCTTCATTTCTTCGCATATACCCTGTATCCATACTGCTTCTCTGCTAGCTTCTGATAGGGCTATGTATTCTGATTCAGTTGTAGATAGAGCTACTACTCTCTGTAGTCTAGATCTCCAACTTATTGTGTTATTGCCTAGAGTAAACACATATCCTGAGATAGATCTTCGTTTGTCTAAGTCTGAAGCAAAGTCTGCATCACAGTAGCCTTTAATCCTGAAATCTGCATCTTTCTTGAATGTTAGACATATGTTAGATGCTTCTGTTAGATAACGCATTATCCATTTAACAGCTAACCAATGCGTTTTTCCTGGCTTTGACATGTAACGGCTGACAACACCAATGGAGTAAGCAAGGTCTGGACGTGATCCAACCATTGCGTACATTAGACTTCCGACAGCACTCGTGTAAGGTATGTCCTCCATTCCTCTAGTCTCTGCGTCTTCTTTGTCTGATGTGTTGCTTTTTAATTTGAACTGTGCTCCTATTGGTGTGGGACACCGATCTGCTGTCACTCATGCTAAACATATTTAGAATTTGTTTGATATACTGTTCTTGAGATAGCTGTAGTGTACTCTGCTGTCTGTCTCTGTATATGTCCATGCCTAGGATTCGTCTTGCTGGCCCTAGGTCTTTCATCTCAAATTGTTTACTGAGTAGCTTCTTGAGATTGACAATTTGTTGTTTCTGTGTTGATGCAATGAGCATATCATCTACATATAGGAGTAGATATATCATGGTGTCAACTGTCTTTCCCTTGTAGTAGACGCATGGATCATATTCACTCTTTTGGAACTTTTGATTCTTCATGAATTCATCGAACTTTGCATTCCATTCTCTTGGTGATTGCTTTAAGCCGTACAATGATTTCTTAAGTAGACACACCTTTCTTTCTTGTCCTTTAACTTCATAACCTTCCGGTTGATTCATGTAGATTTCTTCCTGTAATGTCCCGTGTAGGAAAGCTGTTTTCACATCCATTTGTTCTAGTTCCATGTTCCAATTTGAAACTGTTGCTAGTAGTATTCTAATTGAAACGTGTTTAACCACTGGAGCAAAAATATCATTATAATCTACTCCTTCAACCTGAGCATAACCTTTAGCAACCAATCTGCTTTTAAATCTTGGCTTTTCTATTCCTGGTATGCCTGGCTTTACCTTAAATAACCATCTGCATCCGATTACCTTTTTGTTCTGTGGTTTGTCTACTAAGATCCATGTGTTATTCCTGATGAGGGAATCCATTTCCTCATCAGCTGCTTTCCTCCATTTTTCTTTGTCTTTGCTGTGAATAGCTTCAGTATAGGTCTTAGGTTCCTCTAGTTCTATTTCCTCAGAACTTGATAGGGCAAATGCAACTAGATCTGCTTCTTCGTATCTAGATGGAGGTCTTATATTCCTTCTTTTCCTATCCCTAGCCAATAAGTAGTTTTCTAGATTGGTCTCTTCAGTTTCAGAATGTTCAGAGTCAACATGACTCTCATCTTCACCGATGCCCTCTGGGACACGTTCTGAACTTGCTCCACTTGACCCATGCATACCCTTTGACTGATCTTTATCACCCAGTATCTCTTCTAGATTTACTTTGAAAGTTACCCTTCTCTCAGATTTACTTTCTCTGGTTTTGTTCTCAACTTTAGGTTCTGGTTCTTCTAAAATGGTGTCTCTGTATAGTTCATCTTCATTGAATACTACATCTCGGCTAATTACTAGTTTTTCTTCTTCGATTAGCCAGACTCTGTATCACTTAGTCTCTGTTCCATAACCGACAAAGATTCCCTTTATGGCTCTAGGACTTAACTTGTCTTGAGTAGTGTGGACATAAGCTATACATCCGAAACTTCTTAGGTGTTTGTACTCTGGTTTATATTTTGACCACAGTTCTTCTGGTACATCAAAGTTGATTGATGCTACTGGTGATCTGTTTATAATATAAACCGCTGTGTTTGCTGCCTCTGCCCAAAATTCCCCATTTAGACCAGATTCTGATAGCATACATCTCACCTTTTCCATTATAGTTCTATTCATTCTTTCTGAGACTCCATTTTGCTGTGGTGTATATGCACAAGTCCTATGTCTTTTAATACCAGCTTCTTTGCATAAGTCATCAAACTGTTTGTTGCAATATTCTAGTCCATTGTCTGTCCTTAGGCATTTTACCTTCTTCCCAGTTTGGTTTTCGACTAGATTTTTTCAATCTTTGAAAGCTTGAAATGCATCACTCTTTTTCTTTAGGAATTGAATCCATACTTTCTTTGAGTAATCATCTATGAAACTGATAAAGTATTGATAACCTGATATGCTAGGTGTTGTGTTCTGTGATCCCCATAAATCCGAATGGATGTACTCTAAAGTACATTTTGAGGTATGTTTTCCCTTCTGAAAACTAAGTCTGTGAGTCTTTCCCAATGCGCATGTTTCACAAAACCACATAGCTTTCACATCTCCATTCTTTAGGTAACCTTTTCTGACTAGTGTCTCCATTGATCTCTTTCCCATGTGTGCTAGCCTTCGATGCCACCTAGTAGTTGTGTCAATGGTTGCCTTGACCATATTGACTTCTGTGCTTAGGACTCTTCCATCTAAGAAATATAGGCCATTATGGTATTTTCCTGACAGAAATTTGTCACCATTCTCTTTGTAAAACTGAATGTTGAAGTCCTTTCCTTGATAGTAGCATCCTAGCTCTTCTAGCTGACCATAGGATATCAAATTTCTGCTCATTTCTGGTACATAACGAACACCATTTAAGGTAACTAAGTTACCTTCTTTGTTCTCAATCACAATATTTCCAATTCCCTTGACTGAGCAGTAAGAATTGTTTCCCATATAGACCTTGTTTCCTTCGAATTCAACTAGGTCTGTGATTAGATCCTTTCTAGGTGTTATGTGAAAAGTGCAACCTGAGTCCATTACCCATTCTTCAGTTGTTGCAATTAGGCTTGCAGTGTAGGCTAAAACCTTTGTGTCTTTAGATGCACAATTAGCTGATTCCTTTCCTTTTCCATTTTTCTTTTGTGGACAATCACGTTTCCAGTGATTTTCATCTCCACATATCCAACAAGCCCTGATTTCTTCATTGCTCTGTTTTGGTCTTGACTTGGATCTGCCTTTACTTTTTGATCTGCCTCTGTTCTTTCCCGTATTCTTTACATTTCTTTTGTCTGTCCTGCCTCTGCCTTCAACAGTCAACCCTTCTGAATGTGTTTTCTTCCTTAATAACCCTTTTTGTCTTAGGTTAGACTCTATTCCATAAGCACCAGTTATTACATCATCCATAGTTAGAGTGTCCTTGGCATTTCCGAATTGTAATGTGTGAGTAAGAGGGTCATATTGAGGTGGCAGACTGTTTAACAATGCAATGGCTTGATCCTCGTCTTGAATGGTAACCTTTAGACTTTCTAAGTCTCCTATCAGCTTTAGAAACACATCAAGATTTTCTTCAATTGATTTGTCCTCGTCCATTCTATATAGAGAGAATTGCCTCTTTAGATAGACTCTTTTTGCTTTAGTCTTTGTTTGGTAATCTCGTTCTAGTGCTTTCCATTGCTTGAAAGCTGTAGTTTCATTCATTACCTTTCTTAACACTGAGTTAGATAAGCACTGTCTGAGCAGGCTCCTTGCTCGCCGATCCTTTATCTCCCATTGAGGATCCTTTGAGACCGGTTTTCTGATCTTAATTTCCTTCCCTGTTTCTTGATCCGTTACAGATACTTCCTCCATTGGCCATACTTCTTCATGATCTTTCTCAATTACTGTGAGAAGGCCATGAATCTCAAATTGGCCTAGCATTCGGTACTTCCATAATCCGAAATCCCCTTTGCCATCGAATTTCTCCACCTCAAACTTACCAGAGATGACTTCCATGCTTAAGTCTTCAACTTTTGTGACAAGTTTGTTGGTTTATTGCTTTCTTGATGTGCACGCAATACACTAATGCTTTCTGTAATTTCTTGCGAGGTACTGGTCAATACATATAGGCTTCTAAGTCTCTTCAAGAGACCGAGGAGAAGATGAGAAGCTCCAATAACCGTGAGAAATGTAAGTGATTCTCCTTTCTTGTACTCTTTTCTTTGTAAGCTCCGAGCTTTATGCGATTCTTCTTGAACGCAGGCTCTGATACCACTTGTTGTGCACAATAGCTCGATAGACCTTGAATTCCTTGCGGAAAACGAGGGATTGAAGTCCGAATGCTTAAAAGAAAGAGTAAGAGAGCACTACGAGTGAGGACACAGATTTATAGAGTTCCCCGCCGATTAAACCATCGACGGGTACATCTCTCTTCGGAATAGCTTCCGAAATTCACTAGCGCACCTTAACCTGTGTGTTAGATTCAGAGCTAAGCTCTGTTACATGAAATCGATCCTCTCTCTCTCTACTGTAACTCTCTCGAAAACTCTCTCTCTCACTCTTAAAGAAGAAGACGACTAGATGGGCCACAAACCGGCCCACTAGATCGAGCTTACAGTGAAGCTGGGCCGACGCTGAGATTTGATCCATTAGCAAAACAATTGCTAATGGGCTTAATGGCTCGGCCCATAAATAAATTTGAAACGACAAAACATGACAACAAGGACTTAGACCCCATCAAAAAGTGCCACTGAAGCTGATGAAACCAAGCTTCATACACCTTCGACAAAGGCTGAACCACCACGCTGACAGATGTAGAGAAATTGACCACGACACCCTCACCAAACCATTTACAACTTCTTGATCAGCTCACCGGATCCTAACCACTCCTTGGATCTACAGATCTGAATCATCCATCAACACCAGCAAAAACTAGGAAAAAACAAAAGAGAAGAAGCCAAAGAGGAGTGACATCGGAGCTAAAGAAGCCTCCAAACGTCATTACCGAAACAGTCACCGGCGTTGAAGGTGAAGTTTGCAGAGAGTTTTAAGTGAGGGAGAAACTCGCTTGTCCATTTCGAAGAGATTTAACTTAATGGTTAATATTGATTTGGCTCACAATTTAAAGTTTATGTAATTTATTTGTTATATAGTTCGTTTTAAAATTAGCACGATAAAAAAATTTAATTTAAAAGTGGTCGTTTTCCCTACTTTATACCTCTTTATCCTAAACTCAATGTATTATTTTTCTATAAATGTGAGAGTATCACCTTTAAATAAGGCAGAATTTATTTGAAAGGGTATAATAGAGACTAGAAGAGATAAGTATATTCATTTATAAAACGAATAAAAAAAAATGAAAAATGAGTTTTTCTTTTATGTAATTGATGTCTTAGAATCAAATCAAGAATCAAATGAATATCAGTATATTTGTATTAAAATTTTGAATTTTTGAGTTTTTCTGTAAAATATATTTAATTTAAAAATTTTCTAAGAAAATATTCGAACACAAATTTCATCTATAATGAATCAAACCATATTTTAAAAATAAAAATAAATAATTTAGATGAACCGAACCCTATAAAATATTTGAATAAATCTTAAAACTATGTATTCAGAAAACCGAATCTAAATCCGAACCAAAACATAATCAATAACCAAATTTGTACCATATACACTTTTATTAGATTTGAGTTTTTTTCTATTTAATTTTTATTAATTTAATTTTTATGTTATAGTTTATAACAAAACTCAACTTAAACCTATTTTTAAAGATAGTTATGAACCATAAGTTAATTTTATTCTGTAGTAAATAATACATTAACTAAAGTCCAAGATAAAAGTATTTCTAGTTTTAATTTATAAGATGTATATATATGAAATATATAGGAAATATGTTTCATAAAGCTTATATGATAAATGTATGTTCATTAATTGTATAACTTTAGATATATGATGAATATTTAAAATAAATGCTAAACATATTATAAAGGAGTCCTTACTATAAACGTTTTATTTTGTATATTAAAATATGTTCCATGAAGCTTATATGATAAAAATATGTTCATTAATTATATAACTACAGATATATGATAAATATAAAACATATAAAAAAATATATTAGAAATGAGACATCATTAGATTAATATCTAAGTTACACTGCAATATTTTATTTCAATATTTTTTGTCAAATGAATATAAGGGTAAAATTTACAAATAATACACAAAAAAAGAATATCGAAGTAAAAATGATGCAATCTTCCGTAACAGTCTCCACCATGATTAAACAAAATGAGAAATGCAATACATAGACTTAACAACAAATTCCATAAAAGTCATGGCTGAAAACAATGGAACTAATACAATGGAACTAATAGCTATTAAAGCAAGGCTTTATCAAAAACTTTGTACAAATCTCTTTCTTTTATTAAATATCAACAACTAGCTGAAAACAATGGAACTAATAGCTACTTTTAAGAAACCATAAAAACTTGATATATGTAGATATTTGCTCAGTTTTCATTTATATTATGCATTATTCATTTCATTTAGGGGCATGCATCTTCATTTTAGTATATTTTTATATTTCTTTTGCATTTTAGAGTCATAAGAATATGGAGTCCCATTTTTTTTATTTTTTGAGTATTTTTAAGAGATATTGGATCAACTTAGGATATTGGAAACTTGGAGATGGGTGTGGAAACAAGAGAATTGAGCAAAGATGAATGAAACCACGAACCATAGCTTCCGAATCAAAGAATCGACCATTTGGTTGATATTTGAGGTCGATGAAATAAGCACGAGACAAGAATTTGTTCTAGTTGATAAGCACGGGAGTTAGCTTTGATTCGACAGTGGTTTGAGGGTATCCAGAAAAGTGGTTAGGAAGATATGAAGTTCTTACTATATACATGCCATTTTGGAGAAGAAAAATGCATGATCGATCTTCTATGCTGATCACCTAAATTATGATTATAGGTTGTTTAGCACACCAAAAATATTTGATTAAATACCTGAAAGAAGATATAGGACCAAATAGTTCTTATCCAATGAAATCTGATGTTAAAGCGATTTGTGAACATATAAAACCTGATTTTTAATGCATATATAGAATTTTAGGTTCATACAAAAATTTAGTATTCTAGGTTGCTAGAAATAGTAGTCAACACCATGATAATGAATTTGCTATAAATTAGTGTTTTGAGTTCAAGACGGATTCATAATTTATTGCTTTGATTTCATGATGATGACCCTGAACTTGGTATCTTTATTTATTATTTTGCATCTTTTATTTTTACATTAGTCATTACTTTCTAACAATCACATCATATTTTTTTCTTCAATAATATTTTGATGATAAGGGATCTTTAAAAATCCTTCACCTCCATGAAGTTTTCTATTATTTGATTCTCCATAACTATCTCAAAATCCGGATTTTGAATATATCAGATATTTGCACACTCAATTTTCACATGCCGTTTTTGCACGCGCAAATCATGCACAAGGTTTTTTGAGAAACATCATCTCCAAAAACGAAATCGATATTATCGACCACCAAAACATCATCTTCATAGGTATCATAGATCAGATCACAGTACATATCTTTGTAGATCTAACATTCTTCATATTCACATATATATATATATATATGATTATCATAGATCTTTATGTAGATATCATAATTTCCTCTCTGAACAGAAGGACTTTCATCCTCGAAAGGATAACAACTGCGAGTCAACATGATATCCATAATCGATCTTTGATTAACAAATCAAATGACACGGCTCTGAAACAAAACTGACGAAGCAGAATGACGGCTGAATCATCTATAAGTACTACATAAGCAACATCAATTGCTAATCACGATCTTGTTTGATGGATCTCCGCAAACTCCATGAAGCCTGATTGATCCAAAAAGCTAATACTTTGAAGACTTGTCTAATACCACATGTGTTACCAAATCTTTAGAATCTAGAAACTAGGGTTTGAGAGTCTTACTCTCACGACTTTATCAAAGAGTTTTTTAGTGTGATAATTTTTCAATCAGGGTTTTAACAAAAAACTTTTAGAAGTTTATTTCTTTTATTACGAATCAACAACTACCTAAAATTATGAAACTAATAGCTTTTTTTTTTGTCAACTAGTCTACTAGCTTTTAAATCCCACTCCTACAACTGTAGGTAGGAGGTTCGATCTCTGGTGCCATGAGGATTTGTAAAGTGACTATACCACTAGGCCACCTGTCATCGGCAAACTAATAACTATTTATAAGAAACAAAAAAAACCTTAAATCTAATTAAATAATAAAAATATTAAAATATATAAAATGCAAATAAAAGATAAATATATTAAATCTACGATGCATCACTCCAACACACTCGAATTATCGCCACATGAATCCGTCGAAAACTAAAAGAAATTTGAAACCATTAATTGGTTTTGAGCTTTGATAGACTCTCTCAGAAAAGAAGGAAACATTCAGGTCTAAGAGCATGCAAGAAAATTATAGCATAAATAGAAGTCTTAACATTAATACCCAATCAACTTGTCACTAAATCTCGTGGAGATTGTGGTTGTAGAAAAAGTTGTAGAGTACCTCAATGAAGAATAAGCCCAATAAAATGAACGAAGTACATGTATTGAAACTGGAGATTGTGGGATTGCTATGGTGCTGTCAAATGATGGTTTGGTCAATTTTAACCAAATGTTGGATATATATATATATATATATATATATATAAAGGAAACTTTGCCAATCATGGCTATACTATAACGATGATTAATAATTTCAGTTAAAAACATTAGTTAATAATATAGTACTACCTTATGAAAAAGAATAGGAAAAGAGAAAAGTAGAAGTAAAAATACCGCAAGAAAACAAACTTTATTAGATGATTAAAAGTTAAAGTTCTTTTTGGTGAATATAAAAAATTGTTAAGTTAACAACACCTATATTCAATATTATCATACAGAAAATTAATATTCTCTTTCTGAATATCTCAATGTTCTTCTTAAGAAAATATTACAGTAGCAAAAAGAAAAAGGAAAAAAGCCACTCTTCCATCAAAATAAAGAGCTACAAATCTTATATCATCACTCGAAATAATTCACTAAAAAAGTCACATAATAACACAAGGATTTTGTTCCTCAACTACAACTCTAAAATAAGTGGTGGTTGATAATAATAATCTGCACAGGGAGCACTGTAATGGTATTAGTAGTATCGAAACGGATATGCAAAAACTTCAGTTAGTTTAGCTGGTTCAGATTTTTTCTCAGGTGATTTAATATTTCAACCGAAACAATCTCTGCATTACATATCTTTCTTAACTTCATTACGATAACTGATACATCAACTTCACCAACTACTGTTATTTTTCCCGGTTTTGTCATCCATTGCTACCGAATTAACCCCTATACTTAAAGAAAAACAATTCATTATTAGAAATGTTTATTTTGCTAAACAATATCATATTGTAAAATTTATTAACATTCATAAAAATTTCATAAACTATACCTGGAAACCCCGACACCGTTACAAATGCTTTCTTCCTGATTTTGGACTCGTGAATGCTTAACTGCAACACAGATTTCTGTCATTATAAACCAGAGAAATCAGTATCATTCATTGCATATTGTCAATCTAGTTAACATGACTATAGTTCAATATTATATGTATAGTAGACAAAAACTAAGGAAATGAAAGGGTGTTTACCTTAGCAGTCATGGCTCAAGAACACTGTTGAAGAACTACTGAATATCTATGAAAGTGAAAGAGAGGGTAGAGAGATAGTGAGTGAGATATGTAAGATACTTGATGACAATATAATTGCAAGTCCTTTGATATCTGTATTTATTGAAACTGAGTAGGAATTTGCGAGTCTTATTATAATGAATATAATATTTGACCCAATAAAATGTTGTTGACTTGTTGTAACAAGAGTAGAGTAAGTCAATACCTGTGAATTGGTTTTTGTATTTTTGTTATAGTTTGTTAAAATAAATTAATTACAATGTAATGAAGTTAAAAGGAAACGTAGTACTAGAATGCCGCGTGTACGACCAGACATATATTGACTACTCACACACTTTGGTCAGGTAAGAATTCACAGGCAAGTTCTCTAGCTTGTGGAGAGAGAGAGCTTGAAGTACAACAAAACCAAAGGTGAAATCTAAATTAAAACCGAAATTGAAATAAAAACATTTTTTTTATAATTTGAATAAGAGGATGACGAATAATACGAGATAACAGAATGTTTCGGAGAATATAGTCATCTGAAATTGGTATGGAATGGGTATTTTCGACAGATTTCCAACGTACATATGAAAGAAAATAGAAATTAGATTCATTTTTTTCATCACTTGTCTCTATGTATAGTAACCAATGTTGACTCAAAAATATGAAATGAAGAAGACTTCGAAACTGCCAAGAGACAAGTTGCAAGAAGAGAGTAAGAAGTAGTAATCTGTGATCTCTAGGTTTTGTGGTCCTCTTGGAAACGAATTATATGTTTGTTTTTAAGGATTGATTCTCTCCTAGAGTCTTGCAACGAAAATGATCTAAAAAGACTCTTTAGTCTTGAAAAATACATTTGAGTGTTACAGTACAATTCAAACATGGGCATTACAAAAAATTCCATCGGCTATTAACATTTTCTCAAAAGTTTAATTTGATTAAATTTATACTACTTTTTCTTGAGAATCTTTGAATCTACAGACACCATAATATTTCTATGGTTTATTTGAAATTTATGAAAGACAAGAAACGAAATTTTTTTTTCTCAAATTTGGATTGTGATCTAAAAAGAATTATTAAGCAGATTGAAAGGGAGGCGTCATGGTTTAATACAATAAATCAAGATCTTTTATGGTCACAAGTATTCATCCCATCTACCATAAACCTAAGTTTTATGTGTTATCAGTGGTTCGTGATGGATCATGGAAAACAACAGATCTTCAATCAGAATTTGGTTTGATTTTCTTTTGTGATTCAGTAGAATGGGCATGTATGGAGGTTTGGGGAATTCCAAGGAGTTTCTCCGCTTTTTATTATGAGATTGCATGCGGTGTTTTGGGCGATGAAGAGTCTAATTTCACTTGACCTCTTGAGATAGCGACATATTATGTGGATGTCCTGAAACTGGTGACATATTATGCGGATATCCTAAAGCAAGCATGTGTGTGTAATGTAAATAGTATGACATGCCTGAATGATCTTTTATGCACATGAACAACATCAAATGGATTTTCGTATTGATCTATACTATAAATAAAATAAGGATATAACTTTCCATACATAAACTAAATGTACTTATATTTAGTGTATATATATATATATTATATTACAAATATAGTTATTAAATAAAATTTGGTTAGTTTATTTAGTTTGATGTCGTTTGGGTCAATTAAAATTTATAGTAATTTTATTTTTATTTTGATTATTTTATATTCTTTGTGAAATTAGTTTTATCTTTTTTATTAAAAAATTTATTTTTAAAAGATTTAGGATTTTAAGTTTAAAATTTGGAATAAAATTTTAGAGAACAATATTTTGTACTCTTATTATGCAAGGTTAGTGTCCTTAAAATTGGAGAAAAGTTTGATATCTATATCACTATGCAAAGTTAGTGATTTTCACTTAAAAAAAAGTTGTCATATTTTTCCAAATTAAAAATTAATTTCCCTTAAATGTAAATTTTTCAATTATCTCGCTACCCGCGTCCAACCCTCTGAAAATTGGTTTGGCTTCAGTTCATATTTTTTTTAGGTTAACAACAAAAAACAAATCCGCAACATTGATTAATATAGTACTAGCTATAGAAACAATACAACAAAAAGAGAACAATACACATAAAAAACCACAATGTTTTATATTAAATGATTAAAGTTAAAGTTAACAACGCGTATTATTCAGTATTGTCATACAGAAAATTAAGTTATTTTCTTTTCTGAATATCTAAAAAATCTCATATATATATATATATATATATATATATAAGCAAAAAAGAAAAGAAAAACACTCTTGTATCAAAATTAAGTGCTAAAAAAACTATATCATTCGAATTTTGAAATAATTCACTAAAAAAATCACATAATAACACAAGGATTTGGTTTCTCAACTTTAACTCGAGAGTAAGAAGTAGTAATATGTGGTCTTCATGGAAACAAATCTAATGTTTGTTTCTTAAGGTCTAGTTTTCTCTTTGAGTCTTTGTGAATATGTATTGTAGTTTCAGCAACAATATCCCTTTTGCTATGAATGTGACTATCACCTTCCTGTGTACATATATTTAGACCCCATTTTGGAATCTTGTCAAGTTTGGTTCCTTTAATACGGTTTTTTGTTCTTTTGATTTAAGATCTATATTATGTTTCAAACCAAGTTTGGTTTGATCATATCGAGTTTGGATTCAGGTATATTCATATAAAAATTTAAATTAAAAAGATTTAATCTATATATAGATTTGGTGCATGTTCGGGTTTTTCAAATACCTAGATTTATGATCTATTAGGGTTATTTTATCGAATTCGATTCCTGTAATTCTGGTTAACTTTGGTTTAGGTATCAGCTTTCTAAAAAAATTTCATAAAAACAATATTCAAAATATAAACACAGCTCTAAGAACCTAAATAAACACATGTTGAAAAACAATCAAATCTCACTTAAGTTGTTTAATTTATCAGAGATGCCATAAGAGATTTAATTTATCCCCTATGTCACAAAAAGTAAAAAAGCGATGATGGAAAGACAAATATACCCTTGTGTCATTGAGGAGGGAGGAAAGTTGTGTGGCAGGATGATGGAAGGTGAATGTGAAAATGGTATTTCTACGAGGGAATCATAGCAAGAAAATGAGGAGTAGTTGCGAGTTGCGGTGGAAGTAGATGAAGAAACATGGGGTTGAGTATTTTTGTGTATGATAGTGAAGGAGTGGTGACGGGAAACTCCATATGATGCAGAAGGAGGAGGGGAGAAGATGAAGGAATAGTACTGATGGAGAGGTTGAATGGGATGGAAAATAAGAATGTTGGTGAAGTATAGGAGAGGAGAAAAAGATAACATAGTTATTGGATATATGTGAAATGTAATGCAAAGACAAATATGACAGACGATAAGGTGCAATCAACATAATTGGACAAAGATGTGCAAAAGTACAGTAAAATAATATGGACGAAATAAACATTACTTGTTCGAACAGTAATCGTTGGCCATGGACATGTTAGGATAGGAGAAGAAACATTGGAAATTTAAGGGATGGCTTATAAAACGAGGATAATAGCAGAATAAGAAGGAAACCATGAAAAAGAAATGGGGAGAGAAGGCAGAGTGTGTAGGGGGTTGGATAGTAGTTCCAACTTTATGAGTTTTCCTGAAAGTATATTGGTAATCATAGTAAGGAATGTTACAACCAAAAGATTTGAGAAGTTGGGACCAATAATCGCAACTTCTAGAGAAGGTAGGAAAATAAGGCACCTTAAAACAATTCTCCGGTTGGCATGCATGAAAAAGTGGAACTGCATCCAGAGCTGGCAAACATTAGGTCGATATAAAAAGTACTGTTCAACAAGTGTGTAAAAGCTTGGAACCCAAGAGCGAGGTATCTTGAAGGGTTAAAGATAATTGCGAGGGAATTGTACATTGAAGAAGCATGTGCACTTATGATGGAGGAAGAGATCGTGGAGATGAGATTTGCGCTCGGAATTTTCAAAATTACATCAGGTCAATAAAAAGAGAGAATGAAAACCATGATATATTGTGTGGCAGAAACAGTGAATCTAGAGATGGCAGAAGCTATTGCAGAGAAGGTGTTTAGAACAATTTGAGATATTATGATTGATAAATTAAGGAATTATGCAGCAATGTGGCGGTTTTGTAAAGTCTAGAAATGTGTAGATGATGGCTCGATTTGTGGAATGGATAATATGTGCGTTGATTGCTTCATATGGTGGAGATCAATTCACTTGCCAATAATTTTCTAACATAGAAGGTTACCGATTGAGGAGGTAAGTATGAAAGTCCATGGAAGACAAAGTATGTGGATTGTAGACATGATGGATGTGTAAGTTCTGTACACATACAAGCAATGTACTTATGTACCATGTAGTTCCCTGAATCAATTCGAGCAAATGTAATATTTTATGACTTGGGTTGTTCGAACAGTAATGTTGTAATAGTGTTGAGAAAAAATGTTGAATTTGTCAAGGATAAACGTAGAAAATAAGGAAAATATATTAGGGCATGAGAAGACATAGAAAAGATGGACAACTAGTCCTTAGTATTGAAGCATAACATATTACAAAAGAGGGGATAAAGTGTTTTCGAAAAGAGGACAAAATATGTAGAAAAGTCATGGGGCGTAGACATATTGGGTCAGAATGCTGCGTTAAATTGGAACCTTGCAAGAAGCTCACTTATGACCACTACCATGACAATGGGTACACTTTTGAGCGCGAGACTGCACATGGAAAAGAGAAAGGTTTACTAAATTAGCTTTGGTTGTGTAGAAGAAAAGTAAAAAGATAAAGGAATGAGAAACTCACATTTAATTCTCCACATGATAGGATGGAGAGTTTTTAGGGCATGCTAGGACGCCTTTTGATTTTAGGGGGCTTGATGACTATATGAGAAAGATAAAGTAGCAAGTCAGTATCTTCTTTATTAGGGACGAGAGCAAAATTTTTTGTGTAGATGGATTTCCATGTGGCAGGAGTGTATTAAGGTAAAACCAAGGAGTAGACATCAATGTTGTTATGTCTAGCAATATCTACGAAATGAGAGCAAGAAACAAGCAGGACATCGTAGACCTTACACAAACAAGATTATCCATGAAGATCAGCTTGAAGGACATAGCCAGATATATCGTTGACTTGGAAAAGACTTTTGGGGGAAGAAAGGACTGCACATTGCATAGCTGCAATAACATGCATAGAAGAACTTTTTCGACATTCGGGGTACAAAAAGATATGGTGTCTGAACTAAGTCGCCTCCTATTCTAAAACCAGTGAATTAATACACCATGTATGAACTTAACCATGGACATGATAGGAAATGATAGAGCTTTGGAAAGTGCAACATTTCAGGATTCCACAATGTTACTGCTCATAATATTGTAGCACCGACCTTGGAAGTATGAAATAGTCTAGTATGGGATCCCAATATCTTGAAGATAAGAAGCACAAGCGAGGCTCTATGTGAATGCCCCCGCAGCCTTGGAGACCAGAGCTACTAACCCGGTAGATTCTAAACAATGGTTGACGTTGCAAAACAGATGAACCACACATGCACTATGGACTACTAGCGGGTAAACAGACTTAAGAGAAGAGTAAATGGAAGCATATCTCCCAGAGACAAACACAAGGTCTGGTCCACCAGGGAAATCTTTTTTGTAATTGACGGAAATACCAAGACCAACTAGTGTTATTATCTCCATTTATGACACCAAAGGGGAAATTTTACATGTTACCATCCTAGCAAATAACAACAACTAGACAACCTCTGAATTTGCCTTTCATTTGAGGTCAACCTGTAAGGAGAAAGTATAAGGATGAATGCATGTGTATTTTGAAAACTTAGTTTTGATTTTGACCATTGTCTGAGTGTGATTCAGATTCCGATTCCTGAGGCAATAGATCGGAAAGATTAAACACCCAAAAAAAAATTGAAAGGAAAATGGAGATATAAACATACATGTATTTCGTTGGCACTTATTTGAGTTGACACATTGATTTCCTTAACCTGCTACATGACAAATGAATTGGTAAGAATGAACAATATTATGAGATTCCCAATGAATGACGTTGCAATAAACCACAATTAAGCAATTTCTACTTGATCAAAATGGAACCTATTGCAGCGTGAACCTTAGCTGAAACCACGTCGCATACTTTTTTACCTACGTCCGCCATGAATTTATGGACATCGAGACACGACAGTAGTGGAGGGGACATAAGCAGAAGCATCGGGCCATTTCCACTACCAATAGGAAGTTGTGATGACCTAGGGATCATTATGGCCTCTTTCAGTAACTTGCCTTTCAGAGCATTTCCAATACCAGTAGGAGGTTGTGAAGACCTAAGGATCATCATGAGAAACAAAACTGTTGCAAGCGTTGTGTGCTTTTAAACTCCTCTTCCATAAGTTTTCATTCTCCCTTAACATCAATTCTCACCATCTCATTTCTCTTTCTCCTTCAAATTCTCCCTCCTCACTTTGCTTCTCGCTCACCTCTTTTCGTTCTTCGAAGTCTTCCATTTTCTGTCGGCAAAGGGTGAGTTCCTTATCTGATTGTAGTTTTTTTTGTTCATTTTTCTTATCCCATTCGCACTTGTCTGTGTTTATGTTACTGAAAATTTAAAATTTTCACAGAATTCGGCTATTGTAGATGGATTCCATGTTCGTTGTCTTGATTTTTCTCTCCAACACGACATTATTTTTATTTTTGTCCTTCTCACATCTTGGGTTTTGTCCAATAGCATTTAGGTCCATTGAACACATTTTTTGGATTTGAAATCTCTTGTTTTCAATCACCGATTACGCGTCCATGTGTATAGATTTTCTCCAAAACTCTCCAATTTCCACTGGTTTTGTGTTTTAGGTTTGGTCTTCTCCTTCTTACATCTAGGGTTTTGTTCACTCACGTTTAGGTACATTCAATACATTTTTTTTGGATTTGTAATCTCTTGTTTTCAATCATCGATTACGCGTCAATGTTTATAGATTTTCTCAGAAACTCTCCAATTTTCTGCTTCTTTTGTGTCTTTGTGAATAGTCTATCAAGATTTCAATTCGTTGCCCATTCCATCCACATTAGGTTTTCCTTAACGTGTTCATCCATAATGGACATCGTATACATATTAATTTTGTGCTTTGTGTTTATCAACTCATCTTTACTGCTTATGGACATATGTTTCCGTTGATTTTTTGTCTATCTGCAATGTCAAGTATTTATGTTAATTCTTACAAACATTTTTCCTATAAAATGGCATAATATTGTTTTTTTTCCTCCAGTCTCATCATGCCTCACATTTTCTTCACGCCTTCCTCTTCGTCCTTTAGTTCAAACTTTGATTTGGACCAACTTTCGCAGATGCTATTTGCCACCGATAGATATCCTTCCATTAGCCAGATTAACTTCTATTCTATCCCCAAATATATCCTTGATCTTGTTAATATTATCGAGGGTAATCATGAATAAGATTTCCTCAGGGGGTCTTTTTTTGGTAAGCTATTTGACCTCCTGGTTCGTAGGTGCTCAATATCTGGCAGGTTGGTCCACAACATGTTGTCCAGATCTTTGATGTCCACGAAGAAACATGAAAAAATGTGGTTCGTCTGTGGAAAATTGTGTCACTACTGTCTCTGTGAGTTCTCTTTAGTTACTATTCTTACTTGTGGCCCTAATCCAAACACCAAGCTTTCTTGTGAGATGTAGGAAACCAATGATCCGTTGTGGTTGGAGTTGTTTGGCAACCGCAAAACTGTTGAGATTTATGAAATCATTGGTGGTTGATGAATGACAAACAACATCCACCGGCTGATCAGATGTTTAGGTGAGGCTCCTTGAGGTTAGCAATTGTTGTAATTGTCATCGACATTTTGACTCAACCCGCCCTGCCTCTCGATGCATCCCCCTCCATTGTGTTTTTGCTTCATCACCTCGACATTTTTGAAACCTACACATGGGGCTGGAAGTCTTATTTTATTACCATTATCATGGCTAAACTCGGTCTAAATGTTAAAAAAAAAATCTTCTTCTCGGAAAATATCAGTAGTCTCACGTGCTTCTGCATGGGTTCCTAGTAGCTTTTCCGTTGTAGTCTTTGAGATTGTTCCAATGCTCACATCAATTTTGAAGAAACCAGAGAATACCTTATGCACAAACCCTCCTAAAACATGGACTCTTGACAAAATGTACCACAACACCAACATTTTAAAGATAGAGAATGATCCCAAGGTATGGTATGCATATCTCACATCATTCGAGGAAGAAGTTGATGATCCTTATATCTCATATCTGTTTTCTCAAATAGACATGATATGTGTCAAATAGACACGATCCTTGTATCTCATTCTAGGAAATAGTTAAATTCTCCGAAAAGCATTTGGAGTGGTGGAGCCGACGATGAAGAACTCCTGATGATCCTTAGGTCTTCACAACCTCCTACTGGTATTGAAAATGCTCTGAAAGGCAAGTTACTGAAAGGGGCCATAAGGATCCCTAGGTCATCACAACCTTCTATTGGTAGTGGAAATGCCCCGAAAAACAATTTGTTGATAATTTTATTTTTATTAAAAGTAAAGCAAAGAAAAGTAATTATTTCATGGAGTTGTACAGTGAACATTGACTATGCGTCAAATATGAGAATTATGTATTTTTATATAGAGAAAAGTTTATTAAACTTTGAATTTACCAAAAGGGGTAGATTAAACACTCAACTCACTCGTATCTAAATTAATCATTAAATTTTTTTGTTGATTTTCAAAATAAATACCCAAATTTGCATTGACCACTCTGTTTAACCTCGTTGTTAACTCAACTAACAGTAATGTTTAACTCCATTTACTGTAGTTAATGTGGTCTCGTTTAATGAAACTATGTGTTTCATCTAGTTATCTCTAAAACAGACAAAAAACACGTAGGAAAAAAAAGAAGTGAAACCAAAACCATAATAAAACAAAATCCCCAAATTACCTCTATCTATTTTCTTTCTCTCAGTTTTGAATCGATCTAGTCGAAATGCTAAGAAGGAAAAGTGAGGCAAGTTTATGAAAGGTCTACCATGATTTTCCTTTATCCTTGATGTAAAGATTTTAACATCTAAACCACATACAAAAACTAGAAGGGAGGGAATCCACGATTTGAATTTCCTGAACTTGAAGATGATTTTGAGCTCATTCTTGAACGGATACTAGAGAGAGAAAAAAGAACACTAAGATGATAACAAAATAGAATTGTCAGAGGAGAGAAGAGAAGATCGAAGAAAAGAGAACTAATGTTGTAGGTTTTGGGGTTTTTGTTTCCACAGTTTTAATTTGTATATTCATGTGTTTCTGTCTATTTTAGAGATGGATGAACCACAAAGTTTCATTAAGCGAAACCGGATTAACGACAATATACATAGTTAAGTATTTCC
This sequence comes from Lepidium sativum, assembly GCA_023374145.1. NCBI lineage: Eukaryota > Viridiplantae > Streptophyta > Magnoliopsida > Brassicales > Brassicaceae > Lepidium > Lepidium sativum. The sequence continues at coordinate 56,175 of JAKUCM010004966.1, forward strand.
ATTAATTGAGTTAACGACGGGATTTAACAAAGTGATCAACACATAGTTGGGAGTTTATTTTGAAAGTCAATAAAAAGTTTGATTATTAATTTGGGGACGAGTGAGTTGGATATTTAATCTATCCATTTTGGTATGTTCGAGGTTTAATCGACTTTTTTTACTTATATATATATAAAGATCTTAGTGTATAAAGTATAAATAGAGTTGTTTAATGGTGGTTAAATATAATTCCAGTTTTACTCCAAAATGGGCAATGTTCGGTACAAAATTTATATCTTTCTAATCACTTGTCTGAATTCCTTCACACCCTCTCTAAATGAAATTTAATCCATGTGGTTATTTTGTGATAAAATTGCATCCATTTCTGTTAAATGGAAGGCTTCCATCAACCTAAGTGATCAACCAAAACTCATTTCTCGTCCCATGCTTATTCTATTGACCTTAAATATCAACCAAATGGTTTAGATTTTATCTTGAAATTTTGGTTCGTGGTTTTATGCATCTTTGCTCCATTATCTTGCTTCCATATCCATTTCGAAGTCTATAATCTCCACAGTAGCTCCATAACAAGAGAAAATACAACACATAACTAAACGATAAAATATGTGTAGGTAGAATAACTCAAACACATTAGAGCTTTTGGATAAGGTTTGAAATTGTATTTTTGTCTTTAAAAAATGTCTTGAAATGTTTCTAGTTATGTTACTATAAAAGACAGATGAACACGCCAAGTAACTGACCGATATCAATATTCGAATCAAGTTTTGAAGAAGTTTTTCTGAAACCGAGAAAATTTGTAGAGCAGTTATCTATCCACAGAGGAGGATACAAGTAGGTCAAAAATTCTCATAAGAGTATTTAATCTAACCATTGGGCTTATAATCATGTAATTCCTAAGCATATAAGCTTAAATTCTCATAATTGAGTTTGTCCTCATAAATTCAATTCCAAATGAACAATAGATAGTAAATTTTAGAAACACACCTCTTAAAAAAATGGCCCACCAAAACCGGCCATGGCAGATCTCCATTAAGATATGGATCTGTGAAGATGCAAAGGGTGGAAAGCCTAGCTCCAAATAAAGCGTCGGCGGATTGGCTGAGGGACTCACCGCAGATGAGTCGTCTACCACGCACTGCCCAATCAGCGACTGAACACGGCCACGTTGGATGGAAGAATGCGCTCCGATAAAACTCCCTAAGTAGTCCAACTTCTGATTATAGAATTCAACTAGAAAACTTCTCAAACACAGGAACAACGGTAACGACAAATGGAGGGGAAAAGAAGAGACATAAACACAGGGGAGATACACATACTCAGATCCGGCGGTAGAAGATGGAGCTGAAGGTGGCCAAGGTTTCTTCGTCCTCTGAATAAAAATCTTCGACCAAAGACCTTACCAGCCATGACTTTCATTGGAAAAGTGGAGTAGAACGAAGATAACAGTGGATGAAGAAAGGAAGTCGATTGCTTGAGACTGTCCGATGCCAATGAGATACTGAAATTCCGGCGTTACACATCGAGAAATGTAAATGCAAAACTTATCTTGATACTTGAACCAAAGAGGTTTTCGAGAAGAAAGAGGCCATGCCTTCTTCTCTCCACTAACTTATAGTTAGAATCTAGTATAGATATAATGAATTTGTACACACATTCAAAAATCCCTCGAAACATTGATTGATAATTTAATACTAGTAGAGAAAACGGGAAAATGAAAAAAGTACAAGTGAAAGAACTGCAAGAAAACAAACTTTAATTAAGTGATGGGTATGTTCAATATTATCATACAAAAAAATAAAATTTTTTCTTTCTCTTCTGAATATCCCAATAATCACTCATATAACACTAGCAAAGAAAAAAACACTCTTCCACCAAAATTAAGTGCTACAAAACTTATATCATTTCGAATAATTTATTAAAAGAAATCACATAACAACACAAGAATTTGGTTCCTCTACTACAACTCGAGAATAAGTACATGGTTGATAATACGAATTTGCATAAGCAAGAGAAAACTGGTAGTTCATTGGATATGGATATACAAATCCTTCAGCCGGTTTAGATGGATCTGGTTTTGTCGATTCAGATTTTTTCTCAGATGATTTAACATCTTCAACCGAAACAATCATTGCATTGCATATCTTTCTTAGTTTCATCACAACAACCGATACGTCAACTTCACCAACTATTGTGAATGTTCCGGCTTTGTCATCAACTGATACCGAATTAACCCCTATAGTAAAAGTAAAAAAAACCATGAATTAATGTTTATTTTCACAACCTTATTATATTGTAAAAATTTAATATATACTTTATAAAGCTTACCTGGAAATCCAGAAATTTTCACTAATGCTTTCTTCCTGATTTTCGCCTCGTGAATGCTCAACTGCAACACAGATTTCTGTCATTATAAAGCAGAAAGATCAGTATGAATTATTCATTGCATATTGTCAATCTAATTAACGTAACTATAGTTCAATATTATATATATAGTAAACAATAATATGGAAATGAAAAGGGTGTTTACCTTAGCAGTCATGATCAAGAACACTATCGAAGAACTACTGAATAATTTGAATATATTTGAAAGTTAAAGAGAGAGAGAGATATTGAGTGAGATATGGAAGATTGTTAATGACGATTGTTGAGTGAGATATGGAAGATTGTTGATGACAATTGTTTATATAGAAGATTGGAATTTGCGAGTCTTATTAAATGAATATAATATTTGACCCAATAAAAAGCAGTTATAACGAAGTAGATTAAGTCAATCGCTGTGAATTTGTTTGTGTATTATTGTGCTAGTTGATTGAACAAATAAATAAAATGTAACGAAATTAAATGGAAGAGTAATATTAGAATGCCGCGTGTGAGACCGGGTCATATATTGACTTCGTTGACGATTTGGTCACACGCAAGTTCTCTAGCTTGTACTTTTGGTAAAGTTGAAGCTCACATCAAAACTAAAGGTGAAATTGAAATCAAACCATGATTGAAATCAAAAGGGTTCTATTCATTGTTCTCATAGCTTGTCTCTTATGTATGGTAACCGATGCTGACTTAGTGTCCAACGAAGACGAATTATAACCTGCCTAGAGACAATTTGGAATAAGAGAGTAAGAAGTAGAAATATGTGATGTGAATTTTTGTCCGAAAATCGAACTAAAATGTTTGGTTTTAACTCTTAAGATTTACCGAATCATAATTTCAAGAGAAAATTACAGAAAATGCCACATTTTAACATAAAATTACATCATACAAAATAAACATAACTTTGAAGCTCGGTAAAAAAACATACTTTTTTGTATCATAATATAAGATGTCTTGTTTTTGCTATAAAAAACAGATTTTGTGGCATAAGCAAAAAGACAAGCGTGGTCTTGAAAGTTGGCAATCCACGAGATAGATAGTAATGTGCCGGAGATATGGATTAGACGTCAAGAAAAAACAAATATATTTGGGAATCCGAATAAACTTACACTTTGTTTAAATGGTAAGTGCTAGTAATCTATTTATGTGACATGTGTGTATGATGGTGGACATGGACATTTGTCCATCGTGGCGTGTCCGAACGTCTAACCCATATGTTTGACATATTGTTATCCACCATGAATATCTGACCCATATATTAGCGATAACCCAGTTTCAGAGGTACGCTCGTCTTTTAACTAATGACACAAAACATACTTTTATGGCACCATAGATAATTTTTAATGAGTAAATTAGGTGAATAACCCCAAAATTTAGTAAAAAAAATTAGGTGAGAGTGAAAACATGATTCGAACTTAGGTGGCGCAAGCCACATGTATGAACCATTTACATGAGTACCCTTAATGCATAGTGAGAAACATCACTATATTCCATGTTCGAAAACGCGGCCGCCTCGGCCAAATATACGACGAAAACGTGTTAGCCGGACATGTACTGCGGCAATTCTGATATATTCGGAAAAAAGTCAAAATTTCTGAAGAATGTCGTCTGTTTTGCTATTTAAAGATAGAAATAAGAAAAACTGAAAGGAAAAAATTGCCAAAAACTTTTAACTTTGCGTGCGGCGACATCTAGAGTAACCATGTCTCAAGGTGGAAGATGATGACAAAATTACTACAATGCCCTCCATTTAAATGAAAAGAATGAAAAATAAGCTAAAATACATATATGGTACTTGGACTCCATACTTCCACATATATAACAATTCCACGTAACCATCGTACTACATTAATATTTCATTAATTTTATGCGTATATAATATATATCGATAATTTCAGCTATATAATTTAAATTCTTTTTCTGATTAATCTCTACGTAATTTCCACTTTACTGATTATGCGCTAGGTAGTAATTTAATATAAATGTCAACGCTTAGCAAAATTTTGAACAGAGATTATATAAATTTCATCATTAAATTGCTGGACACTTACGTGGTTTGTCTTTCCAATTTCTCCAACGTTTTTCTATTTTTA